>JAKSZT010010873.1:9184911-9242411 GCA_026826555.1 Tolypeutes matacus | reverse complement strand
TGGCATTTCTCTTTCAGAAAGGGCCTGGCATTGCTTCCCTCATTCCAGCAACCATTCACATGTCTAGGCCAGAAGTCGGGGGCTTGTGCAGGAAAGGCAGCAAGTAACACACAGCTTAATACAGACGGGGTCAAGAAGATTCAACACATATTTACTGAAAATTTAGCCTTCCCAAGCAAATTGGATATGGGAAGCAACTGGCATATGCTTACATATATTTTACAGTTTTGGTAGATGCAGATGAAAACCATAAAGCTTGTGTCAGCCACTCCTCGTGGGCCAGACCTTGCATACAGCATGGTGTTCAGGTATTCTTTGGGGGGCGGTGTGTCCTAAGCATGATCCCAGCAAAGAAGTGTAAAGAGAGAAGAGTGAAAAATGATCTCAAGGATCCTTGAAGGTATGTGAAGGATGGTGTTTTCTCTAAAGAAGATACAACTTTGAGGTTAGGCAAGCCCTTTGTGCTCAAATATCTGATGGGTTGACATATAAGGGAAGGCCCGTCTCTCTGTTAAAGTATGGCAGCATGAAGTACGCTTTGGAGACAGGCAGCTGTATTTGTTCTATATTTACAGAACTGGCAGCTTTGGACTCATGACAATGTTTTTTCTCACCTGTGAAATTATGGTTACGATATTGACCTTGCAGGTTTAGACCCAACATCTCGGAGGTACTCAGCACATTCTCTGGCATAGTGTAAGCGCTCAAAAATTAGTAGATAATTGGTATGTGTCTCAGTTCTTCCAGAAGCCATGGTCACCACAAGCCTGAATTTCAGAGCCTTCCACTCCTGCCCATGAGTCTGACTTCTCTCCTTTTTTTTTTAAAGATTTATTTATTTTATTTATTTATCCCCCTCTTGCTGCTTGTGCTCATTGTGTCCATTTGCTATGCATTTTTCTGTGTCTGCTTGTCTCCCTTTGTTGGGTCATCTTGTTGCGCTAGCTTGCTCACTGCGCCATGCAGGCCGGCTTGCCTTCACCAGGACGCCCCGGGACTTGAACCCGGGGCCTCCCATATGGTAAACGGGAGCCTAACCAATTGAACCACAGCCGCTTCCCTTCTGTCCTTCTTATAACTCTGCCCAATACTTCTAGGTTCCCTAAGAGGTGTCTCTTGTGAGCTCTTGGAGAGGCTACTCTTCAGTACCTCACGAATTCTGTCCTCAGCTTCTCTCATGTGGGGCCTTCTTTCTCTCTGTTGTCCTCGAAGACATTTGAGGGGTCCTCACCTTGATGGCGGCTGCTGGTGCCCTCCCCCCTCAAACACACTAATGTCGGTGCCAAAGGCCCACCTCCTTGCTCTCCACACTTTGCTAAGGGAGTGAGAGCAGGGCTAACTCTCCCGGACAGCAAAGTGCACTGAAGCCCCAGGGGTAAGTGTGTACCCCACCCCCATTCTGTGTCACTGCTGGTCACGTGGACCCCAGCACTCCTTGAGTGCCCTCCTGTTCTCAGGAGTCCTCATGAAAACAGACAGGTGTCCATGAGGGTCACCTGGGAAAGTCTCTGGGGGAAATCTCTGTCTTCTCGATTTCCTGTCCTTTCAAAAAGAACATGTATTCGCTCTTCTTCTCCCCCTACAAAACCTGCATGCACATCATCTTGGGATTTTGACTCATAGCAGGTGTTATGCGCCAGTTCAACAATCTAAATTCCAGATGAGAGTCGCCACTACAATTGCTATGGGAATATTACAGCAGACAACTGAAAAATCCCTAGGAAGACCAGCCAAGCACTAATTGGAGGAAGGGCCCTGCTCATTGTAAAGAAATTTCTAGTGCAGTGAGTTTTCCAAAATTAGAATGACAGGATCCTGATCCTGCCTGGAACCCTTGGGACCCAGGTGTTTTTCAGAATTGAGAATTTTTCACATTTTACTATGGTGATACCCTGCATTCTCCTTGTGTTACAGGGAGAGCAAGCTACAGCTTCTGGGCCAAAGTGGCCAAAGGCCTGTATTTGTCAATAAAGCTGTTTTTGGACATGTTTGTTTCCATGTTATCTATGTCTGCTCTTAGGTACCTTGGCAGAGTGGAGTAGTCACGACCATAACCACGAGGCTGAAAAGCCCAAACACGTACTGTCTGGCTCTTTACAGGAGGTGTGCTGGGCTTTATATGAGGTCATGCCCCTGAAGGCAGCACCTTGTCCTTAAACACATGACTATGTCTGCATCAAATGACCAAATAGTCACACTCAGTGGGACAGATAACTTCAGGTTAGCTCTGGACAGCTTTTGCTACCAAATGGTTATTGAAAGAACTTCCCATGTTCAGATTATTTTGGATTTCAGAATTGCGGAAAGGAAATTGTGAATCTGTGGTGAACTTCTTTCACTTAGAACAGGGTTTGCAAGGTTCACCGATGTAGGAGGATGTATCAGAATTTCATTCCTTTTTACGGCTGAATAATCTTCCGTATCCAGCTGTCAATGGACACTTGGATTGTCCAGATTTTGGCTATTGTGAATAATGCTGCCAAGAGCAGTGGTGTACAAGTATCCATTTGAACCCCTGTTCACAAGTCTTTGGGGGTGTGTATCTAGGGGTAGAATTGCAGGATCATATGGTAGTTTTGTTTAACTTTTTGAGGAGCTAACGAACTGTTTTCCTCAGTGACTTTATCATTTTACATTCTCACCAGTAATATACAAGGGTTCCTATTTCTCTACATTCTTGCCAATGCTTGTTAAATTCTTTATTATTATTATTATTATTATTATTACTACCATCCTAGTAGGTGTGAAGTGGCAGTTCTTTTTTTAATAAAATTTGATTGAAGTGTATCATACATACATGCACATACATAAACAGTAGTGTATAGTAAAAGTGTGAACTTAAAAAACAAACATGTATATCATCATCGATGGTGAGGTGGTATTTCATTGTGGTTTTGATTTATGTTTCCTTAATGACTAATGATGTTGAGCATCTTTTCATGTGCTATTGACCAGTCATATATCTTCTTTGATGTGTGAAATCATTTTTAAAAGTTTAAAAAATTTAGTTAAATTTAAACTGTAGGATTTCCCTCATTTGGGGTGCTTGTATGCTAAGTTGTAACATTATAGAAACATGGTACCAACTCGACATTTCTTTTGTAGCACGGCTGCTGTGTGATAGGACACAGCAACTCCAGAGGGTACTAATGGGGGAAGCCGAGCTCCAGGCTCCCTTCTCCATGCCCCCAGTGCCTGGGGTCTGGTAGGCTCAAAAGTATCTGCTGGAAGAAATAAGGAAGGGAGGGAGGAAAAGATTGTCTTTGGAAATCAACAGGCTAATTTTCACCAAGAAAATAATATTAGTTAGTAACCCCCACTCCCTTAAAATCCTCTCCCTCATTTCTCGTGGCCCTCCATTGGCTACCAAAGATATTGGTGACAATTGTCCTCTGCTTTCACACACATGCTTTTTTTATTTTTTTTTTTAATTCTACAAGCAAGTAGGGTGTAATATAATGTGTGTTTTATTTTTACAAGGGACCAATTTAAAATAATGGACATATGTGAGAAGAGACCAAACCTGATGATGGTATAGGCAGCTTTGCCAAACCTTTTTAAGGTGTACGCTGTCAGATAAATAGTCTGGTCGTTTTGTTCAATTCCCCAAATTGACTGGTCATTCAGTTTTAAACAGTGATCAAACTTGTGGCTTTACCAATCTGCCTAGTTATTTCATGGACTCGGTCAGTGTGTTCCCGAGGTTCAGTCCAGTGGCTCAGCTTGAACAGCCACCGGAAGAGAGACCGGCTGCTTTCTCTGCCACGGAGCACGTGAGGGTCCCTGGGATGTGTTCTCCGCTCCCCGAGCTGGAAGTGGGCCCGCCTGCCCATGCCTCGTGCTCCCATAGCCCTCCCTCCTCCCCTGGGGGTCTCTCCTCATCCTGCTCGATTCCAGGACATCTGAGTGCACGCCCCATCCCCTAGGGCTCCCTGTCCATCGGCCCCATCAGCACAGCACGGTGTGTATCCCAAGAACTCAGGAGGTGTTTGTTTCAAATGCCTGATTTCTGTCAATCAAAATATTTATCTAATGGGTATACCTTTTCATTTGCACAGCGCTCATCTTCAAAACAAACTGAGAGTCAGAAAGATCTTTTTTTAATTTTCATTTTACTGTCATCATCAGCATCATCCCACTGGCAACAGCACTGACAGCTAATATTTCTTGGGCCTCTACTACGAGCCAGACCTTGTTGGGCATGATGGGCACATTTTCTAAGTAAACCTTGACCACAGGCCTATGGGGTTGTTATTGGCCACATTTTGCTCACGAGGGAAGTGAGTTTTGGAGGCCAAGGTCATGGTGGCAGAGCAGGGACTCAGGCCCTGGGCCTCTGACTCCAGAAGCCTTGCTAGGAGCTGCCTCCTCTTGGACCTCTTCTTCAACAGGATCGGTCTTCCATCCAGAGAACAACGCCAGGATCACTTTAATCCTTATAAAGTGACGTTACGCAGTGTCTCCCAACAGAATCCCCCCCACACACACAAGAACAGGGGGCTGGGAAGGTAGCTTGGAGTCCCTTCCCTGAACTCTTTGCTGACAAGCTTTTCAGTGGCGCCTGGACGTGGTCCTTGTGGATTGTCCCCAGGAGGGAGAGCTGGAGTAAAAACAAGGCACAGAGACCTTACCTCGGCTAATCGCCTCTTGCACAGCTAGCCTGGCTCTTTTATTACTCTTATTATTATTAGGGGTTTTATTAATCTCCCACTGACAGTTGTTTGGGAGGGTTGTGGCTGCCAGCTGGGGAGCTGAGACTTAGAAAGGCCCAGGCTTATTTCCTTCAGGAGGCCTTTCCTGCCTTCTTCCCTGTCCCGGTCAGATCAGATTCCTTTGCTCAGAGTTCTCCTTAGAGTAGCGTGCCTGCCCTTCCGAGCCTGCTCCTGTGTGGCTCGTTTGGTGAATAGACATTCATCACTCTGTGTTAATAGAGTTCACGGAGCGTGTCAACTCCCTGAGGGCATGGGGCTTACCACTGTGCCCCAGAACTTGCTGCACGCCCTGGCGCCATCCACGCACGCCACGCCAATGGAGGAATGAAATGTGAGTGTCCACATATGGCCAGGGGTGCCCTGTAGCAGGGTGTCCTCATCCCATCCCATAAATGCTTCTTTCCGGCTTCTCATCCCCAAACTCCTAGCCCCTAGCCCTCCCCTTTCACTCAGCATACTTACTGAGCACCTACTTGGGATGGACACGGGATACCTGCCAAGCACAGCCCTGCCCTCCAAGAACTTCATGTCCCGTTTGGAGAAAAGCCACACCCAAGAATAGCAGAAAGGCGTCCTGTCCTGTGCTGAGAGCCACGTGCAGACAGGTTCTGTGCTGTAGGAGAAACAGATGAGGAGAGATGGGGAACGCTTATCTGTGCTGGGAAACAGTGGGGTGGCACAAAAGGTGGCTCAGTGATCAATCTATATGTCCAAACTCTGGACAACAGGAACAGATTCTCTTGAGAGCTGGCTGGAAATGTGGGTCCTGGGTTGACTTTTAGGTTTTGGAAAGTTTTAGATTTTTTTTTTTTTTCTTTGTGTTATTTTAAAAGTCTCTGCTATAAGCCAGACACTAATTAAAAGAACAAGATGGAAGCAGGGGGCAAGGAGGTGTGGAACATTCCTTCTGATAATGTAATTGCTGGGCAGCATGTTTTCAACTTTAAAATATTTGTATAATATAAACAGAAAAGGGCACACATCTCCTGTGCATGCCTCAGTGGATTTGTACATCCTGTATAGCCAGCACTCAAATCAGTATGAAGGGGGATTCCAGAACCCAGCAGCCCTCCTGTGTCCCCTTCCTGTCACTACTGCTGGGTAATTTCTAATCTCAATCTTAGGGTCCAATTTGTAAATTATAAAAGAAAGCTCAAGAAAGATGACGGTTGCTGTGGAAAACACCTTTGGCCTCTTCTTCATCCAGATTCCTTTAGACCCAGCCCTGCTCCTTATTAACCAGATTAATCTCTAACCTCAGCTTCCTCTTCTGTCAAATGGGGGAAATAATCTCTAATTAGTAACAAATGTAGACTGCCTCCGACAGTACCAGACACACAGTTGATCAAAATCATATGCTTATTAGCTAATGATGCAAAGGACGAATAATAAAGAATATTATACTTTTCCCTTTGGGGAATGCGAAATCTGAAGAACCAGCCTAGCCAGGGAACAACAGGCTATTTTAACTGAGCATTTAGGAGGGATAGTCACGAAAGTGCTGCTGGGGCCTGGGCTCGGGCTTTCTGCTGAGAACTTGCCAATTGATTGTAGGGATTTGGAAGCCCTGGACAGCGCCTCCCGTCAATCAGGGCACTTTGCGTTTCATAAGGTCCCTCCACACAGCTCTGTGTAGAATTTTCTACCTTATAGACCAGAAGGAAACAGGGCACTTGGGACTTTTAAGGCTCAAGCTCTGGAAGGGAGAAACAAGCTGCTTAGCCGTGTGCCTTGGTGGTGGATGTCCTACCCAGACCAGTTGCATGCCCCTGGACCTGTGTCGGGGACTCCTGTCCCCTGAAGTCTTCGTATTCGGTGCAGCATTTTAATATTTATCAGTGTTCTTCCTACCTCTTGATGCATTTGTACTGCACGAGAATTGATTTTCAAGAAATATGTTTGGGATTTTTTTTTTTTTTTTGCACACTGATGGGTAGGCAGCGTGCATATTTGCATAGAAATAATCTTTAGTGAACTCTACTTGAGAGTGTGTCAAATTTATAAGTATCACTACTGCAAAGACATCTTTTCAGGGTATGGATTTCCTCCTTACTTTATTTCTTCTTTCATTTATCCTTGTCTGGGTCACCACACATTGCATTTATTTGGTTGGAATTTAGTTTTTGAGCAATTTATTTGCCCACGTTGTGTTTCTGGGGATTGAAACATCTTACCATTTTATTATTATTATTATTATTTTTACATCGTAGTTTCCAAAAAAAAAAAAAATCCAGTTCAAGGGTTAAAGACTCATTCTGTGAAGATAAAGGATGGCACAACCTCTCCACATAGTACACAGTTCCTCTCGGAAGATTCTGGGTTTTAATTGGCAGGCTAAGGCACAGAAACCAGGTGGTTTTAACACACACCTGTGAATGGGTTGGGATTCCTAGAGACATTAAAGTTAATGACCAGAATAGAGCTGCCAACCTCGGTGGAATGTTCCTGAACTGAACTTTCCAGCTATCTGATGGTTACATCGAGCTCCTCCTCACCCCCTCCTCACCACCACCAGTTCCTTGGTGAGTGGATTTTGCTTCACTTTCTCCCTCCTCTCCTTCCTCTCATCTCTTCCACTTCCCACTTTCGTCTCTCCCCTTTCGATCAATTTCTCTTCCCTCTTGCCCCGTCTCATCATTTTCTCCTTCTAGCTGCATTTTTTCTTCCACCCAGAGACCTTCCTGTTTTTCTTGTGACTGGGGGCCACAGGACATGGCTTTTATTTCACCAGCTTGTAACATTTCATCAGGTCACCTGTCAATCATTGTTTTCCTTTAAACATTCAGACAGCTAGACACCAGCTTGTCTTTGAACTTGCCTTGGCTTTTCTTAATGGTTTATTGCCCCTTGATATCCAAGTTCATCATCGTGGTAGTTGAAGGAGGGTTTTGGTTGCCCAAGTGTCAGCTGCTCAAATTTACCTGCACATTTTAAGCACACCCATATTTTGGTACGTGATACCTGGGCAGCAGATGATTCTAGGAAAATTCTAAAGCATGTGACTATTTGGAAGAAATAATGGGTTCCACCTGTTTTCTCTCCAGCTGCCCCTTCCCCTCCACCAAATACCTAAACTCATAAATGAAGTAATTCAGACCCTGCTGATGAAATTCTCTTTCTCTTTAGATGTGAACCCCTGTGTTTTCTTCCTCTGTATGGCGGATAGATCCTAACGTGGCCCCAGTGAGTTCCTGCCTCCTGGCACTCACACCCTTGAGTGGGCCTCTCCCCTTGAGCATGGGCAGGACCCGTGACTTATTTCTAACCAACAGAATATGGCAGAGATGATGGGGGGGAAGTGGTTGTGGCTCCATTGGTTGGGCTCCCGTTTATCATATGGGAGGCCCCGGGTTCGATTCCCAGGCCCTCCTGCCAGGAGCAATAGACTGGAAACGAGTTGGCCTTTATAGTGGGGATTTATTAGGGTAAACGCTTTCAGCTCTGGGGCCGTGAAAGTGTCCAAATCGAGGCATCATCAGGAGACTGGCGCTGGCAATCCGGAGTCCTCTTCCGTGGCAAGGCCCAGGGAGGCGTCTGCTGCTCTTCCAGTTCTCATCAGTTTAGCCCCCGGTCGCACTCTCGGTGGCCTCCTCCCTCCTGGGTTCCTCTCTGAGCTCCTGGGTCCCATCTCTCTGTCTCTGCAGCTTTTTCTCTGTGTGCCTGTGGCTTTTTAGTTCTCGGTTTATAAAGGATCCCAGAAAGAGGATTAAGACCCACGCTGGGTCCCACAATCTAATCAAAGGCCCTTAACAGAAGTGCTTTAATCAAGAGTGATCTAATCAAAGGGTAGGTCTCAACCGAATTTAACCAAAAGGTCCCACATACCATAGGTTTACGTGCACAAGAATGGGTTAGCTTAGGAACATCATTTCCTGGGGTCCACAAAAGACTCAAACCAGCACAGTCAGAAAGCACTATTTCTTCATAATTTTCAACTATGAACTACGAGGAAAATAATGTATAGCACCAGGCTTCGTGGTGTGCATTTAGATAGCATGCTTCATACTGTCCATTTAGAATACACACTTCTATGTACAGAGTGAAAGGTCTTATGTCCTAAAACGTTGTCGGGGTGGCTCACGTGGCCAGAATGTGGCAAAGACCTTCCTTGTTGCACCGTCTTGTGACTTTGCCGAGGGGGAAATGACGCGACTCGAAGCCTTCAAGGACAAGCTCCTCCACCCACTTTATAGATTAAGAAAATAAGAGTCCCTGGCATCTCGCACGTACAACTCAGTAGAAGTCCTGTGTCTGAATCACACTGGCCCAAGAGGCCGCATGATTTCCATTCGTTTGTAGAGCAACCCAGGGGCAGAAGTGAAATTCCAATTTCACTTCTGGATTTCTGAGACCTGGTATTACTATTATTATTATTATTATTATTATTATTTTTTTTTTTTTAAAGATTTTATTTATTTATTCATTTATCCCCCCCTTGCTGCTTGCGCTCGCTGGGTCAGCCAACCACGCCGTGTGGGCGGGCCTGCCCCCACCAGGAGACCCCGGGAACCGAACCCGGGGCCTCTCATATGGTAAACGGGAGCCCCACTGATTGAGCCACAGCCGCTTCCCATATTATTATTTTTAATCTTTTTTTTTTTCGGCCCAGAACTATCTTCCCCTTTGAAAACTCCCTGGGTGCTTCAGCATAATTTGCTAAAAGGGATGTATTTCTACCTGGCAGGCCCGATTGGGCTGTGCAGTGTTCGCTACCTTCCATGCTCACCCAACCCTAAATAATTGCCTGTATGTTCCTTTTATTGTCACCTCTGAAACAAGATGAAGAAACCAACGGTTTGCTTTAGAGCGCATTAACTTCTTTATCACATTAATACTGACTCATATCTTATTTCCCACGTGCAGTAAGAAAACCATTCAAATCTTTCCCTCACAGGACAATATCTTTAATAGCTTCTGTGTGTTTCCTATTTTTGGCTGTTTCTGTATAAACAGACTAATCTAATAGCAGGCTGAACCATCTATACTTGGCAGAAATTCAGAAAATCACTCATTTCTATAGCAAGCTGGGATGCCAAGAAGGGGGGAAAAACCCTCACTTTTATTGCAGAAAGATTTTTCTTAAAGTTGTCTTTCATGAACTTAATATGCCTATCATTTGGAATACTCTAGCACCCTGACTGGAAATTATTTATTGCAGGAAAGCATAATGGCAAACGAGAAGGTATTATTCCCCCTACAATTTCTGGCTTGAATTCATTAGCCTAAAGGGGCAGGTATCGTGTGAACACAGTTGTCAATGCTGGCATGGACGCATTCCATATGGAAGGTGGTACTTACCTGCAGGGTGTCAGCACAAAGCCCTGTGCATTGAACCTGAAACGTGAGGACGTCACGGCCGTGGGCCAAGCCCGATCCGAGGCCTCTCCAGTCCAGAGCTCTGCCTCTGTCTCCAGGCACGAGCCTGGCTGTGAGAGGTGTTCTCGCTGGCATCCTAGAATCCCTCCGCCCCCGCCCTGCTGGCTCTGTTGCCACTTCCACACTGCAGGTCCCAAGCAGCCCGTCTTGGCTCCCATTTCTGAGCTACTGAGCATCGCTGGGGAACATCGCAGATCACTCTGACGGAGCCCCTGGCAACTTGGTTTATGGGGTCAGCTGCAGTTCCACCCTTAGAGCCGGGTAACCCCGGTCTCAGTCCTGGGCCCCATGCTTTAGCCCCATGCACAGCCCTCTGCTGGCTATGTCCCTCCCCATGGGATAGGAATCCTGCAGCCTAACCATCCAGGATCTGCTTTCCCCTGCTTTCAGGGTAACAGGGATCCCAGTGTTCCCTGCCCAAACAACTCCCGGCCCACTTCTAGAATATCATGTGCTTTTCTATATAGTATCCTTTATTCTCATTTACCATGTGTTTTTACTTTATGTTTTAATAGACTTACTTGTTTCGAACAGTTTTTGGTTTACAGAAAAACTGAGGGAGTGCAGAGAGTTCCCATACAGCCCCAATCCAGTTTCCCCTATTATAAACATTTATGGCACACTTATTACAATTAATGGACCAAAATTGATACATGATTATTGGCCGAAAGTGCACACTTTATTCAGATTTTCTTAGTTTTTACCTAATGTCCCTTTTCAGATCCAGGATCTCACCCAGGGTGCCACATTACATTTGGTCATCATGTCTCCTTAGACTCCTCTTGGCTGCGACCTTTTCTTTTTTTTAAAAAAAAAAAAAAGATTTATTTATTTAATTATAAACACACACACACCATTTTCTGCTCTCTGTGTCCATTTGCTGTGCATTCTTCTGTGTCTGCTTGTCTTCTCTTTAAGTGGCACTGGAAACCGATCTTGGGACCTTCCGGAGTGTAGAGAGGCGCTCAATCTCTTGCATCACCTTAGCTCCCTGGTCTGCGGCATCTCTTATTGTCTCTCCTGTGTCTCTTTTTGTTGCACCATCTTGCTGCACCAGCTCTCCGCACGGGCCAGCACTCCGCACAGGCCAGCTTGCTTTTCACCAGGAGGTCCCGGGAATCGAACCCTGGACCTCCTATATGGTAGACGGGAGCCCAATCGCTTGAACCACATCCGCTTCCCCCATTTGTTTTTGATGACCTTGTTTTTGTCTTTGACGGCTTTGACAGTTTTGAGGAGTGCCGGTCAGATATTTTGTAGAATGCCCCTCAATTGGTATTTGTCTAATGTTTTTCTTGATTTTAAACTGGGCTTATGTGTTTTGGGAGGAAGACCATACAGATAAAGTGCCCTTCTCTTCCCCTCATACCAAGGATACTTGTTATCAAGGTGACTTATCACTGTTGATGCTGACCTTGATCACCTGGCTGAGGTCACGTTTGTCAGGGTTCTCCCCTCCTCTCCATTTGGAAGGAAGTCACGAGGTGCTGCCCGCACTTAGGGGTGGGGAGTTCTGCTCCACTTCCCTGTGGGTGGAGTATCTACAGAAATGATTTGAAATTGTTCTGCACAGGAGCTTTGTCTCTCTCCTCCATTTGTTTATTTATTTAATCACTTATTTATATCAGTGCAGACTCATGGATATTTATTTTGTACTTTGGGTTATAACCCAATACTGCTTTATTTATTTTCTTGCTCAAATTGTTCCAGCTTTGACGACTGGGAGCTCTTTCACTTGGCTCCTGTGTCCTTTTGACATGCCCTCAACAGGGTGGGGTGAGTTTTTATTTTTGTTTTTGTTCTCATTCCCTTTTTTGGTTTAAGCTAATGGAGATTTTTGATTAAGATAAAATGTCTATATTGACCATAAATATTGAGAAATTTTTATTTATTTTCTGGGAATAAAATGGAAAATTTTGTTTTTGTTTCTTCCCCACCACCCATATACACACAGGGCAGTGTTGTTACCATTTCTTCTGATATCTCAGTGACTTATTTTCCTTTTTATAAAAATCACATTAGAGCAATA
Source organism: Tolypeutes matacus (assembly GCA_026826555.1). Classification (NCBI taxonomy): domain Eukaryota; kingdom Metazoa; phylum Chordata; class Mammalia; order Cingulata; family Chlamyphoridae; genus Tolypeutes; species Tolypeutes matacus. The sequence goes on along the minus strand of JAKSZT010010873.1, from coordinate 9,230,294 downwards.
AGCTCGAAGGTCTCTCTCATTTCATGTTTTACTCTATATAATTTAGGGACCTTTCAGATAGCTCTTTTTCTTGGTGTGTTTAACACTATACCTGCCCCAGCTGCCAAGCTCAGAACCTGCCTGGCCACACGGCCAGCATCTTTGCTCAGTGCCTGAGCCTTGAGGACAGAATTTCTAGAATAAAGGAAAAACAGCCTTAGCTGTTTTGAATGGATTTAGGTCTCCAAGTCCCAAACAAGGAGTTTATAAAAAATTACTCAGTTAGGGAGTAGAAGCCGTGAGTCCTCGTCCTGGTCTGGCTGCTGACTTGGCCAACTCAGTTTGCACCTGGTCCTTTCTAGACTCTAATTTCATCACTCACATAAAAAAGGGGTTTCCTTGGCTGGTCTCCAAGGTCACTTTAATCCCTGGCATTCTGTGATGCTATGAGTCTTTGAATAATGGGACAGGATGTGAAAAAGAAGTCACCAATAAGATGCCAGGCACTACATTGGGAATTTTGGTAAAGTCTTAGAGAAAAAGGGAGGAACAAAAAGAAAGGGGGAAAGACTATACTCTTATAAAAAGAAAGAAGAGGAATGTATTGTGTTGTGGGCGGTGGGGAGAGAAGAGTAATTGAAACAAGAAATAAGTAGTGTTGATGCTAATCCCTAGAAAAATTCTAGAACAAATAACTACGTAATTTCTGAAATTTTGGAAACCTAAGTGGACTACTAAGTAACAACATCAGTGGTATCTCAAAATAACTTTATCTTGTATATGAAGAGGTTATTAGACCAATAAATAAAAGGTACAAAACGGAGTATATAATGCTGGGCTTTGGCAAGAGTGATGCAACCTTAGACAGCTTTAATAGACCTATAGTTCATGAACGATCAAGGGAGAAGAACATCCTCTAGACTTGGCATTGGTCAAACCATGTCTCAAATTTTGTCTTCTGCCTTAAGTTATCACCCAGTAAAAGTACTGTTGACAAACTGGAGAATGAATGAATGACATGGGCCTTGGGATCACAGGATGAAGAGAATTGAATCAACTGCTTAACCTAAAAAGGAAGACTCAAGAGCAGCCGAATTTTGAAGGATGGTAGGTGTGTCCCTTTGGTTGTCCTACAATGGAATATCCCTCTCTGCAAAGGATTTACTTTGTGTTGCTGGAGAAGGAAAAAGAGAGGCTGGATGCCTGACCATCTCTCATGGCTGCCTTCAAGGAGATGCCTGCCCTGGGTAGAAGATACAGCTAGAGAAGCACTAAGACCTCTTCCTCTTGTCAGATTCTGCAATGCTAATACTTCCTGAAGGTTCTCTTTCTTCCTAAATCAGTGGTTCTGAATCCCAGCCCCCATCAGAAGTCCTATTGTTTATCTAAAATACAGATTCCCAGCCCTTGCAAGGACACGGTAATATACTTGGTCCCTGGTTTGGATGTGAGTGTGATGTGAACTCCCAAGGTGTTTCTGATGCACACTTGGAGCTGAGTGCCACTCCAGACAGGACTGCCGACTCCTTAAGGATAGGAACCATATTTCCTTCCTTTTTTGTATGCCTCCCCATACAAGGATAATTATGCAAAACAAGCACAGAAATGCTTGTCGGTGGATTTATTCCAGTGACTTTTTTTTTAAAGCTCTCTTTGTCTGGAATTTTGCAAAATAAACACCACGGTCACACCATGCTTTGTGCATGGCTTGTTATAATGGAATCTCACTGTTTAAATCGGGGGTTAATTTCTTGGTTTAAACCGAGTTATGAAAGGAAGAGGAGAGACCCTTGGTAAAGTATAAATGTTGATGCCAAGCACTAGCCAGGCACTTCCCTTCCAACTGGTTCCGTGAGGAATCAAGAGGGCGGCTGCTGCGAACCTCCCATTAGTGATGGTTCCACGTCCTTCCTCCCCGTGCATTTATCTTGCAAGGGGCATATTTAGGGCATGTTTCCATTCTATTTTATCTGAAGAATTACTTTCCATTCTGAGGTCTTTTGTATAAGTATTCCCTTGAATCTGTTCCAAAAAGTGGATTTTTAACCCAATAGACCATAACTGCAGTGTTTTATCGTGCATACATATTTCAAAATGTGAATGTAAGTAGATTTAGCAAAGTTAAAATAAAATTAAAACTTTCCAAAGGGCACGACTGCTTGCTTTTCCATGTTAGACTTTTCCCTTTGGGGTTCTTATGCCATTTAAAATACTCTGGAAACAGGAAGACTTTTTTCTCTTGGGTCTTGTCCCCCTCCCCATAAGGGGTGGGTTACAGAAAATGCTGAAGTTTGGTCTTCCTTTGTCTCCCACTTGATAACAGCATAGGGTGAATTCTGAAATTGTGAATTAGTGTCATATGTAGTGGTGTGGACAATCAGATTTCTACATGGCATCTTTGTACATCTTTGTTTCTGTTCCTGCCTCTTAAAAATCCTGTCCTTAGAGAATAATCTAGGGAAGGTATAACATAGTGATTTCAGAGGTGGCTGAAGATTGTAGTTAATAGTAAAAATATAAGATGCTCTTCTTTTACAAAGTGCTAAAATATGGTGATACACAGAAAAATGACAACTGATGTAACTTATGGACGATAGTAATATTTTGCAGCAATGGCAAGAAGATATTATTTCAATACTAAGGGACAACAATAGGGGGTATAAGGGGGTATGGGATTTTTTCCTTTTGGAATAATGAAAACATTCTAAAATTGACTGAGGTCATGACAGCACAACTCTGTGATGAAAAGGAGAGCTACTGAGTGCACACTTTGAATGGACTGTACCAAGCATGGGGCTGTCTAACACAGGGAATCCAGTGGTGGAAGATGGACTGTGGTTAACAGGACAAATATGAGAACGTTGTCTCATGAACTATAATAAATGTTTAATACAAATGTTAATAATCAGGTGGGTTGGGGGAAAATATACCAAATATAAGATATGGGTTATAAATATTAGTAATATTTTGACGATGCTCTTTCATAGTTTGTAACAAATGTTTCACAACAATGCAAAGTGTTGATGGTGGGGAAATGTATGAGAGCCTTGTATGAAGGTATGCATGTTTTCTGTGTAAATTCACAAATTTTACTATACATTTATTGTTTATGTATGTTCATGTATGAAAGATATACTTGAAGAAAATTTTATTTTAAAAAATCCTCGCTTTAGGCAGAAGTTAGAGTCATTTTTCTAAAATAGAACTCTTATCTTGCCATTATCCTATCTGCCACTCCCTACTTAAATCCCTTCCCTGGCTCTCCATAAAAACCAAAATCCTTGCTAGGCCCTACAAGGCCCCTACCAATCTCTGTAGCCTCCTTTTACAGCATTTCCCCCCAGAACCTTTGCACAAGCTACTAATTCTGCCTAGAGCAGTCTTCCCTTCCTGGTTTAGCTGATAAAACTGTTTCTTATCCTTTAGGACTAAAATGGATCATCGATTTCTCAGGGAATTTTCCTTGATCTTCGGAGCTCAGTGACTTCTCCCCTTTTCAGCACCTAAACTTTCTTCCCAACTTGGCTATTTCTCACATCCCTTCTCTGCCTTCCTTTTCCTGCTTAGCACTTACTGTGTCTTTCCCACGTATGTGTTTATTTTCTGTCTCCTCTCATTAGATTCTAAGCTCCATGAGGGCAGGGATTTTACTCTATTTCGTTGATACTTTATCACAGGTGGCTGGCCTAAAGGAAGTCCTCCAAAAGAATTGTTGAATGAATGAATCAATGTTGAATGAATGAATGAATGAATAATCCTGTCTCCCTCAGCGGGCTGTACGTTTCACAAAGTCAGGCACCAGTGCCGTATTTTAAGCTCACCGTTGTTGTAAAGGTTGGCTCTTGGCTGGCCTCTGGGGACTTGGATTTTGGGAGGTCCCACCATTCTCAGAAGGGATAAGGGTGGCTCATGTGCTGGAACTGTACACAATACAGTTTTTGCTGAACACCTGGTTTCCATCTGGGAGTCTAGAATTTGGGGATATACCATGCAGACAGTGCTTACTTGACCAACCTCCAATAAAAAACTCTGGGTCCTGAGTCTTCAGTGGGCTTCCTCTGTCAACAACACTTCCCACATATTTCCCCACTTTGTTGCTGGGGGAATTAAGTGCAGCCTGTGTGACTCCACTGGGAGCAGACTCTTGGTTTCTGCTGGACCAGGGACCTTTTCCCCTTGCAGATTTTACTTTGTACCCTTTCACTGTAATAAATCTTAGCCATGAGTATGACTATATGCTAGTCCTTTGAGTCCTGCTAGGAAATCACCCAACCTGGGGGTGGTTTTGGGGATCCCCCAACACAGTTGTGTTCCAAGGTCCTAGCTGGGGCCAGACCTCAAGCAAATTTTCAACAGACATTGACTGAGTGAACGGAAGAGGCCAATACAACCACCAAGGACACAGGCCAATCCTCGCCGTGTCTCACCCACCTGCCCCTAACCCAGGATTCTCCAAGATGAGCCCCAGGGCCCCGGCCCAGTCAGATACTGTTTCTGCACGTAGTTAGTGACTGCGATAGAACAGGGTGGACAGGCAGTGACTCCCCAGCACCAGAATCTGGAGTGATGTCATCAGTATTACCTGACTGTGGCAGACTGTAGAAAAAGTAGGACAGTAGTAAGGTTTATGTCTCATAAAGCTAAGTTAATGCTCTGATTGTCCTTTATTCTGAAATTACATACAGTATGCATTTGTAGTGCTAACATATTCTTTATTTCATAAAATGAAAGTGATTAGAAGTGGTAATTGTTTGCTCTCTTTTTATCTGTGCTTCTGTGTTACATGCATTTCTGGTTTTAAAATATTTCTTGCATGAAAGGATGGTGATTGGATTTCGTAGATGTTTTCTTATGTCTCCTTACTTGGAAAAATAAAAAAGAAAGTTGACAACCTTAAGTTGGACCTCTCGCTTTTTATTTGTTTATTTTAAGTCTCATTCACCTATGGAATCCAGAAGCCAGAGGACTAATTTTCAAGCATTTTCTTAGTAGATAAAAGCTTAGGATCCTGAGTCAGAAATACCTGGTTTTGGCTCAGTCAGTGGGGCTCCCGTTTGCCATGTGGGGGGCCCCGGGTTCGGTTCCCGGGGCCTCCTGGTGAGGGCGGGCCCGCCCGCGCGGCGTGGTTGGCTGACCCGGCGAGCACAAGCAGCAGGGGGGGGGGGAAAAAAGAAAAAATAAATAAAATCTTTGGAAAAAAAAAAAAAAAAGAAATACCTGGTTTGAATCCCAGTTCATCTTACTTGTCTTTTTGAGTCGTGTTCTCTTGCCTGTAAAATGGGGATGCTCCAACACAGTTGTGTTCCAAGGTCCTAGCTGGGGCCAGACCTCAAGCAAAGTTTCAACAGACATTGACTGAGTGAATGGAAGAGGCCAATACAACCAACCAAGGACACAGATCAACCTTCGCCGTGTCTCACCCACCTGCCCCTAACCCAGGATTCTCCAAGATGAGCCCCAGGGCCCCGGCCCAGTCAGATACTGTTTCTGCTAGGTAGGGACTCAGCAGGAATTTGAACCCCAGGCTCTTGGATCTAAAGCAGGGGTTCTTAACCAGGGGACTGTGAGCTTGAATTGAAATTCAAAAAAACATTATTCTTGTGGGAACGTGTTGGTGCAGGTGTGGTATGTTTATTAAATAATATACAGTGTAGCGTGGACTTAGTAAGGGGTCCGTGGTTTTCACCTGACTGGCAGAGGGGTCTGTGGAACAAAAAAGATTAAGAAGCCCTGCTCTAGACCTTCATTCTCCCCACCGTCTCCACACTTTCCGGCTCCAAGCCTGTGCATTTATGATATGGAAACAGAGCTGGGGTTCAGAACTTCGGCTAGGTCTCTCTGTGTTCCCTAGAGCACGCGTGGTGACAGCGACTTCTGACCTTGTGTTGTGCCGGTTTCTGATGATTATGAGGACAGGCCTCTGGCCTCAGCAGTGCCACTACAAAGGTCCCCTGCTATTCATAAACAGGTTGCTGCAAGGCCCCTTTCTCCAGCAGGCAAGTTGTGCTCCCTCCTGCGTGCCTTTATGCTTTGCTGTGAAGTGAGAAGGTGAGCTGGCAGGCTGGTTTTTCCTCTCTACTTTATGTATGATTCATAAAGAGAACTCGGCAGGGGAGGGAACGTGCAGTGCAACCTGGGCTCTACTCCCAAGTGTATCAAAAGAGGGTCGGGGCCCGTTTCACTTTCTGCTCAAACAGAGGTCAGCTGGGGGAGCAGGGAAAGGGCTGTCCTGCGGAGATTTTTCAGGTTTCTCATTGCTGAGAACTGCAACTCGACTGACCAAAGGGCCTGTGTCCTTTTATTAGTTTGAACCCCTAGAGGACCCAAAGAGGTAGTCCCCAGACCAATTGGCAGCTAGCTGTGGTGCTTATATTGTATGTGTCACTTTACCAAAGAGCACACCTGAGCCCAGAGTAGGCTCAGGGTGGGGTGCAGCCCAAAGACTTTGTTCACCTTTGGCTTACCACTAGAGATTTACTCTTTTGATTTTGAGACTTTTACTTTAAAACATAGGTGCCCATGCAAATAGGAGCACCCTAAATTGTGGTGAACTAAGAGCTGGCAGCTAGTTTAGGCTATGACAAGTATCTTGCTACAAATGGATGCCAGAATAAGCAAGTTTGGAAATGATGTAGTTCTGTGTTTTATAGAGTTGGCTGATTTTCAAGTCATCTTTATACCATTTCTTTCACTCATCCACTCACTCATGTCCCCAGAATGCTCTTTGATTGGAAGACAAAGTGTGTGAGTTAAAGTTGTAGGGTCTTTGAACCTAATGGAAATGGTTCCCAACTGTAAACATCATCCATCAGGAACAAGGTTGAAGGCCAGCAGAGAGAGAGAGAGAGAGAGAGAGAGAGAGAGAGAGAGAGAGATTGTGTATAGGTGGGATTGGGATGAGCACTGAATTTGTGAAGAAGGAGGAGAAAAGGCCCAGAGTAGGACAAAGCCTGTAAAGAAACTAATCCCCTTTTAAAGCTTCTACGGGGTGCTGGACTCAGTGCCACACTTTCACTTGAGATTCCTCCTGTAATCCTCTCAGCATCCCTGCAGTACAGATTTCCCCACTTTACCAGATAGGAAACCTTGCCCAATGTCATTCTACTAGGAAGTCAGATTTCAAATCTAAATGTGCCTGATGCCAAAACTATGGCTCTTTCCACTGAACATCTGAAGTTGAATGCTGCCTGTTCAGGTACCCGAATTATATGTGTGAAACCACTTCCCTCTAAGCCCCAAGCATTTTGCCTTTGGGTGGGTTCCTAGCTGTCCCTTTAGTCCATGCACCCAGGAGGACGGAGCAAGGATGGCTACTGCCTTAGATGAGACAGCTCATCTGGGAGGAAAGGTGGGCCTGCTGATGTGTTCTTGACCAGTCAAGAAGGCAGATGGGATTGCTTGAAATGGGGGAAGTGCTGAATAAGGTGCAGCCTTCAAGGTCACACACTTCGGTTCATGTCCTGGCTTGGCAACTATTGTCTCTTGCCACTCATGCTCTCTAAGCCTGTTTCTTCATACAAAATGGGGATATTAATAGTCTCTTGCCTGAGAGTTGTTGGGAGGATCAACTGCTGAAAGTGCTCGGCAGCACTCAGCACAGTCCATGACACACAGTGAGTGTGCAGGGCTTAGCTGGCACCATCGACATCGCTGTTTTCATCATCGTCGTCATCACCGTCATGAAAAGCCAGAGATGTGAGTTGGCTCTTGACCCCAGTGTCCTTGCTGGAAAGCCTGTGAGTGGAAGGCATTCACGAAACTCAGAAGTTGCCCATCCCATGCAAGCAGCGTTGGTGGCCACTTGAGGGGAAAAAAAAAATGCTTTGGAAACCAGGTCACAGAGGATGGTGCCTTATATTGGACAGAGCAGGGAGGTCTTCAGAGGGAGCCTGAGCCTAATTGCATTGATAATACGATCCTGTAACTCATCCTGCCAACACCAAGGTGGACGTCCCCATCCTTGCCGCCAAACATTGGCCGTGTTTTCCTAGGAGAGACATCTGCGCTCCAGCAGTGATTAAAGTGCCTTGGACAGGCCCTTGCTATTAAGAGTTCGTGGCTCCAGTTTAATAAAAGGTAGTATATTAAAATGGAAAGCATTATTGATAAGAACTAGACATGCTGTAGACCAGATTAAAGCTTTGTGCACAATGCAAGGGGAGGGAGCTAGGGGTTATTGAATACCTACTATGTGTTGACTGCTCTGCTAGACACCTTAGAGATTTCTCACAAAATACCCTATGCATTTGAAAAAACCACATCTGGCCTCTCTGATATATTAATATATTTAATTATCAGACTTTCAGCATTAAAGAAGATTACAATAGAGGCATCCAGTTGGTTGGGGAATAGTTGCTGCAAATGATAAGCTCTTCTGAATAAACTGATACTGACTTAATGAGGTTTTACTGTGTATTATTATTTTCTTTTCCTGGTAGAAAATCGAGTGATTACTCTCCCCCACCCCCTGTACCCCCCGCCATTCTCAGTCTTTTTGCTTACTGCTAAGGACCCCTTTTTCTCTTGCTTCATGGGAACTTTAAAATTAATGGATTTTTTTAGCCTCAAGTTTTTGGAATTCGAAGAGGGCCTGAAAGGTAAAATTGCTCGATTACTGAGGCACATGACCAGAAACAGGCAGCTCAGCTAGGAAAGTAAAAATAGAGCAGCGTGTCCCCACCTACACTGGAGTTGTGTGTTTGTTTCTGGAAGAGGATCAAGAAGTGTTCCATCTCAAGTTAATTTGGCTGCTCCTTGGTATAACACCTTCATGGTGCAGGCTTGGACTCAGTCATTTGAAGAAATCATGAGACTAACCTGAGGGCTTGTGCTCTGGGCAGAATTCACTTTCTGGCTGAAAAGGCTGATGCAGTTTGGCCTTGTTCCCCTCCTCGGCCCAGCTCAAGTTATCCAGCCCCTTCTATCTAGAGCAGACGGGGGAACCTGGGGTAATAAAATATAAATTGCCTCTACTGAGCGCCCGCCACATTCAGATGTTTTCTCCTTAATCCTCACAGTAGCCCTGTAATGCTAAGTGCCGTTGCTTGACTTTTAAAGGTACACAATGGCTGGTTCCTCACCATGCGTCAGTGGCCCACCTGGCATTGGAACTTGGGTCTCACTGAACCTATACCACATAGTACTTCTTTAGTCCCCAACGTGTTAGCAGAATGCTCAGGGCTCTGGGCTTCTAGGTTCTTGGCTGTGTCACATAAAGGAATTTAAGGACATGCCATAGGGTAGGCAAGGGAGTAAAGAGTCTATTGAGAAATGAGAGAAAAGAAAAAAACTACCCAACCCCTGACACGGGTGCCTGGTGCAGGGTGAGACGTGCACGTGGGACTCCGAGTTAGGCTTTTTAAGACCTCTCCTCCTCGCCTTTCCTAATATTGGGGAGGGGCCCCAACTGTTTGCTGCTCTGAGTGGTTGCCTTACGATCCCCACCCCTTAGCTCACGGGGGCCAGTGATGAGGCCTTTTGTTTGGAGTTATCTGGGCCCAATGGAGAGGCCTGTTTGGAGTTATTCGGGGCCTCCCCTTGACCCCAGAAAGAGTTCCAAATGGGACCTCGTGGCCAGGGCGTCATCGGGGTCTTTCCTGCTTTGTTCTTAGTAGCAACCTCCCCTCGGGGTTTCCGGACGCCATTTCGTGGCCGTGTTCTCTGCCAGGTCCCAGCTGTGACTCACCTTCCCTTTTCCCTAAACTAACCTGCCTCACATGGTTCTCAGATCGAAAAAACAAAGAAGCGGTGGCTGGAGAGATGGCTTTTCTGGATGCCCCTTGGTAAATGGCCCAGAGGCAAGCACTTGGTGGGTGTTCATTCAAGTCCTTCTGTTTGAAAAGAAATTTCAGCCCCTTGGGGGCATGGCAAGATGGAGTCCTGTGTGAGGGGCCCTTGGCCCGCGACGGACTCCTCCCTGCCCGTGCCTACTGTGCTGTATGTGTGTCCTCACTTCCAGCCTCGAGGGGTTTAGAGGGGCACCCCCTGCAGTTGGTTATTAGCAGCTGTGAACCAGCCCCTCAAGAAAGACTTTGGTTCTCTGCAGGGTCTGCCCCATCTCTGAGCTGTGGACAGCTGTCTCCACGTCTGCTTCTACCAGGTGGAAGTCACCTGCAAACCCGGCCACCTTCTCTTCTCTGTGCAGTGTCTGAGTTCCTCTATGTTTTTTAAAGATTTATTTATTTATTTATTTATTTATTTATCTATTTATTTATTTATTTATTTATTTCTCCACAACCCCTCGTTGTTTGCATTTGCTGTGTCTGCTTGTTGCGTGCTGGTCTTCTTTACAGGCGGCACTGGGAACCGAACCTGGGACCTCCCATGTGGTAGGCGGGAGCTCAATCACTTGAGCCACATCTGCTTCCCAGATGCTTTCTTGAATGAGCCGTGTCCCTCCTGGATCTCCTTATCTCTTTCGCCACTCCAAGTCCAATTCTTCTCTGAGAATAGTAACTACCAAGCCCTCAGCCCTTTGCAGATCTTATTTCACATAAGTAAAATTTTAAAAAAGAATGTGCTGTTAGGTTTCCCATTTTACAGACAAGCAGAGCAGCATTTGGAGAGGTTGAATGACTTGCCCAAGTTTCCTAAGGAGCCAGGGGCAGAGTCACAGAGTCAGGATCTGCTTTTCTTTTTCAAATCTCTGCTCAGTTGCCCAGCCCTTCTGGCTCCCTGTCCTTCTCACTTGGTCCATCTCCCATTTCCCTTCCCAGCTCTTCCTGCACCACAGTTTTTGTTTGTTTCTGAGCAGCATCTGAAAGACCAGCAAGATGCCCTCTCTGATAAGAACTGGCTGTTCTCTTGGTCTGGCCTGAACCTGCCTTTTCTGAATGTCCCTGTTAATTGCAATTGACTCTCCTGGAATGTGGGTGGCAGAGCTAGCCACTTGACACTAGCCTGATGGCTCTGGCTTTTGCATGGTGCCCCCAGCCAAAGGCTGATGGGGGCAGGAGGGCAGTCAGGGGAAGACAGAGTCCTTCTGATTCCAAGAAAATATGGTAGAACATTAGAGCTTTGCTATTTTTCAGGTCGCTTTCTCTGTTGGGAGGGGGTATTGTCATTTCTAGGAATTCACAGTTAAATGAGAAATGATTAGGAGATTTCAGAGTTGTAGCTCTGTGAAGATTCAGGTCTCTTTCTTTTTTTCCATTTCCAAGTGATAGTCCTCAGCATGGAAAAAAAAACTTCGAAGAACAAAACCTGATATATCTATTTCAAGCAAGAGAATTAAATATGTCTGGGAGCTGGTTGTGGAAGCTCGATTTTCTGGGGACTTTTATAATCTCCCAGCAGCAGTCCTATGAGGGAAGGATTATAAACCCTACTTTAGAGCTGGAAAGACTAAGGCGGAAAGACTGAGCTGCTGGCCAACACCCCGGGGCCATTAGTCTTGGGGGTGGGGAGTGGGATAGTAAAGTAGGACCAGGAGAAGAAACTTACTACCAAGAGCCTTTTTTCTATTTGGATGCTTTGGATCCCAAGACTGGCGGCCCATCCTGGTGGGCCTGGGCTTCAGAGAGACGCAGGCAGGAAGCCAGCGGAATCCTTGCCTGGAGGCAGGCGCTGTGCCCAAACCATTCTGTACACATTATCTCACGGGAACCTACCGTGGTGCAAGAATTAACTTCCATTGTGTAGACAAAAAAACTGAGGCTCACAGAGGTTTTAAATAAAAGTGTAAAACATTACAAATTAGGTTCACTGCAGAAATGGGAGTAAACCCAGAGGAAATAAAATGTCCTCAACAATGTGGCCGGGCAGGGAGGACCTGGTATTAGGAAGAGGTGGGGGCTGGTTTCCCTGCAGCTGGTCTGTGTGAGGGATCAGAGCTCCTAGACAGGCAGCGCTGGGATCTTAGGTCAACAGTGGACAACCAGGAGGAACCCATTCTGGGGCCACAGTCTGTTTCCTTTATAAATTTGTCATAGTCCTGGGGCAGTTTCGGCGTGTATGACACTGCCCCCTCCCCCAGAGGTGCGTCCTGACAAAGCCCTACAAACAGAGCTGACTGTTTGATTTAGATGAATGGTTCAAAATAAAAATTTGAAGTATTGAGGGAAAAAAAAGGATCTTGTTGATTCTAAGGAGGCGGGTAGGGAGTATCTCTGAGGTTGAAAATGCGTGCTTCTGGGGTAATAGATGTGTAGGTCCATCATGATTTTTTTAATAGGAATTAATACCATTTAAGGGATATTTCATTTAAAAGTCCAGATTTCTGACTTCCCTTGCAAAGCTGGGGTACTACAAAAGGTCATCAGCTCTGGGCTAGAATTCTGGCATGCAGAATTGGCAGGAACACACAGGGGTGGGAGGAGCTGTCCCTTTGGATGGGTGGGGTAGGGGGATGCAGGCTTTCCAGTTTCCACACTGAGCCCCTGACCTGCTTTTGCCATTTATGTGACTTTCCCTTCCCCCACCCACAGGCTTTTGAGAGGGCAGCTCCTGTAGTGGCATGAAGACATTGGTTCAGAAAGAAACACCAGCTTTGGGATGCTGAACTTCTCTGAGGGAGTGTTAGTTTTCCTTATCTGTAAAATGGGACCACCAAAACCCACCCCACACAGTGGAGCTTTCGTTAAATATGCTAGTGAATGTACAGTCCTTTGGTAGGTACTCAGAAAATTATATTAGCTACTATTGAATTTGATTTAAAAATTTTTTAATAATAAAACAACCTTCCGTCAGGGTTAAAAGCATAAAAGACATGAAGCTCAGAGTGGGGTTTGGGAGAGGGGTGGAGGAAGGCAGGCTGCCTTTCTGTGCAGGTGCCTTCTCCAAAAAATATTCTTTTCCATGTATGTCAGAATGATCCCTGTTGAGAACAGAGCTTTTTGCACTGTATTTATATTTTTTCAGGTCTAAGGTTCCCCCAGGAGATTTTCCTCAAGGAGGAGACCAGGGAGCCCAAACCCAAGGCAGAATGGAATGCAAGTATGACAATAGGGCCCATCCCGGATAGAAAAGCTCCTTTTTAATTAGAAGCCTGGAAGGACATACCCTTTAATTGCTGCACTTGTCGTGTCAGGGCTTTCAATATCAGTGCCTTTTTCATTAATAAACTGGCAAGTCAGAAAGCTCTGCAGGGTGGGAGCCCTTCCTCCCCACTCGCTCCCCCTCCAACCTCTAGCTCTACTTAATCAACGGCCGACTGGATCAAATAGGGAAAAGAACATGCAAATCAGTGGCATTAATTCTGCTGTCCGTAAAGAGGGAGAAGGAAGGCAAACATGAAAGGGCGCCTTCATCCGTTTCCCTGCAAACGCCGGGGCTCGCAGTGAACTCAAGCAAGAGGTAGTTAAACGACCCTGCAGATTGTGAGTGACTCAGGGACTGCCTGGGTTTAGGTATGGATTAGCACAGTGATAGACCCTGAGTAGCAAAAGACGAAGACTAATTACCTGACAGAGCTCCCCTCCACTCGCCTGGGTCATTGAAATTAATTTCTGCTTTCAGGCTTGGCAGAAAGCAGCTGCAGAATTTCAGTTCAATACTCAAATTAACGGGGAGCCGAAATTATTTTTCTGCACAGGCGGTATTAGAGGAGTGGGTTACCAAATAGATCTTGATCGCAGACACCAAAGAAAGGATTATTCCTCCCTTTTCAATAAGAGCCTTAAGTCCTTGGAAAGTGGAAAGGGGGAGAAAAAGAAAAAAGAAAAGAGAAGAGAAGAGAAGAGAAGAGAAGAGAAGAGAAGAGAAGAGAAAAAAGAAAAGGACGCAACAAATTTATTGAAGAGTTAACGCTTAAATGCTATGCTAAGTTGGGTGTGACACATCTTTGTTTGAGACATCTATCCCCTAAATAATATGCAATTTCCCTCTGTTTAAAAGAAATTAAATAGGGAAGTGGCTGTGGCTCAATCAGTAGGGCTCCCGTTTACCATATGGGAGGCCCCGGGTTCGGTTCCCGGGGCCTCCTGGTGAGGGCAAGCCCGCCCGCACGGCGTGGTTGGCTGACCCAGCGAGCACAAGCAGCAAGGGGGGGATAAATGAATAAATAAATAAAATCTTTAAAAAAAAAAAAAAAAAGAAATTAAATAGATGGTCCTTTTATATATCCTTAGACTGAAATTCCTAATCAAGGAGTATTTGTGGATTCTGCAGCATCTCACGTTGTCAGGAAGGCACTGACCCTAGTTCAAGGATGAGGAAGCTGTTGAGGGTGTGGTGGAGGGGTGGGCCAGAATAGGGATTTGAACCCAGGGTTTCTGTTTCCACATCCACCTTTCTGTCCATTTATGTCACCTTTCGTTTTTGCTCAGTGCCCTCATCTTTCCTTCCAAGGTGGGCTCCTGTCATTTCACTGGGCATCAGCGTAAGCTGTGGGCTTTGCTGAGCACCCAATGGGGGCTGAAGGTCATGTCCTAATGCTGTGGGCACCAGCAGTCCTCACCTCCGTCCCCGCCTGATGGCCGAGCTCCAGAGGCAAACGAAGTCCCCGTGATCTTGCCGTGGGCCTCTGCTCGCCAAGGCCGTTGCGGGTCTGCGGCCAGTTCCTGGCTGGAGCACCCTGGGGTGCCACATCAGGGGAGTCCTGGGCAGGTGCCCCTTCCTCCCAGGTGCATCCCAGACTCTTCCCCAACTCTGCCTAGCCCTTTAGTTAACCAGATTCTAGGATCTTACTATCTGGGCTCAGAGTATGGTTCTGCCACCCTACTTGGTGTAAAGCACCAGGATTACTGCTTTTGATAGCGCTAGTACCTTCTTCATAGGGAATCGGTGAAGGTTCAGTTAGTTAACGAAGGTGAAACACTGAACACAGTGCCTGGCACCTAGGAAGGTCCAGTAGCCTTGCTGTTCTCCCTGCCCCTAGGAACCCAGTAGATAACCCCAGATAAGGTTCTTCATCGCTCACAGGAACTGGTAGAAAAGCCCCGTGCAGCTATCCAGACCCAAGAGAGGCCGACAGGGCTGTCACTTGTAATATTTATAGGCACGCCTTGACTTCTTAGGAACTCAACAGAAACATGCATTCTTAGAAAATAGCAACAGTTACCATTTATTGAATATTTATCATGGGCCAAACATATTTATCTTTAAAATAAAAACCAGCCTTGACAAGGTTTTATAATTGTGGAACCGAGGCAGTGAGAGATTTGTGGCCAGCACGAGTCTCCCACAGCTAGGTCAGTGGCGGTGGCAGGACTCAAACCCCGTCCGTGTGTGTCCAGTTTGTCTCTGGCGAGTCACCCTGGAGTAGCAGCCAGGCCCTTGCTAACTGGGCCAGCTTTAAACCTGTGACCTCCAGGCCAATGACTTCCACGTCTCACTGCCGCTCCCCTGGGCCATCCAGCCCCCCGTGATTAATCAGCCACGCACTGAATCTGCTTATAAGGCTGTTTCGTCTACAATTTTTATATCTTGGCTCCTAATAACGGTCCCATTATAAATGATTGTCTCACCATGATATACTGGTTCTCCGCTTTCTAGGAACTGATTAAGAAGGAAGCTCTGGACTTCTTGTGCCGGTGAAGTTTATTCATATTGCTTTTTGCTAGCTCAGCAGCTGAAGTGGCGTGGGGGACGGCCCCCCTCCAAAAAAAATATTTTCTTCCCAGCATGAGGCAGTTGCCATTATTAGTAACGTCCAGCTTATTTGATATCTTGATAATACTTCATGAAAAAAATCACTTCTCCTCCCTGTGCATTCTCATCCCCCTCTCCCCCAGCCCAGGCTTCTGACCAGACAGGCGGTGCCAGATGTCAAATGCTTATCCCCGGGTATCTCGCTTTCCTCCCCAAGGCAACTGAAATATTTCACTTTTTTCTAGGACAACAGGTCTTAGGGGGATACATAGCATCAGGGAGTATATTTTCAAACTAAAAAGCTGGGCCTGTTCATTCAGCAATTATTTATTTCGTCCTATTATGGGTCAGGCATATGAATATACAGCTTGGCACAGCAGGACAGAATATGTAAGAGTGGGACACATCCAGAAAATCTGGAATGCATGTTAGGAATACAGATAGGTATTGCTAAAGAAAATTGCCCTTGGTGGGATTCTTTGTGCTAGTTCTTATTAATATATGGATGAGCTTTGGTCCCAGTTCTCAATGAGTTAAAAATCTAGGAAATCACTAAAGAGTGCTTTGTTTTCCCAGTAGTTGGGTTGCATTGAATATTAAAGAAGTGTTTTGAATCCTTTTCTAAACCTTTGAGACTAAGCAATACACTTTCTAGCCAAAATGATATTCCTGTTCTCAGAACATGTTAGGCTCTTCCCTATGCCAGGAATAGGCCATTTCCTCTCCTGCCATGGTCTACTCCCCGCCCTCACTGTGGCTCTCCCCTTCTCATCCTTTAGGTCTCAGTATAAATGGCCACCTCCTCAGAGAGACAGATCCTGGCCATGTGTATTAGTTAGCTACTGCTGCAGTAACAAATGACCATGGACTGAGAGACTTAGACGACACACGTTTGTTCTCTTACCTTGTGGAGGTCAGAAATCCAAAATGGGTCCCACTGGGCTAACATCAGGGCTGTCGGCAGGGCTACATCCTTTCTGGGGAGTCTGGGACGGCTCCGTTCTCTTGCCTTTGCCTACTTCAAGAGAACCCCAGCGTTCCTTTGCTCACGGCCCTCCTTCTTCCAGTTTCAAAGACAGCAGCGTGGCATTTTCACATCTCTCTCTCAATCTGCCATTCCTGCCTTCCTCTTGCACCTTTTCTGGATGCTTATGATTACATTGGGCCCACCTGGCTAATCCAGGGTACTCCCTCCGATTTAAGAACCTTTACTTATTCACAACTGCCAAGTCCCCTTTGCCGTGTAAGGTCACACATTCAAAGGTTTCAGGGATTAGCATTTTATTACCATTTTTCTACCTGCCACACCATCTTACTATCCCTCCATTCTCTAGCTCAGCCCTTAGTTCCTTAATCTCCAAGCCCTCCCCTCAATTTATGTATGTATGTATTTATTTATTTATTTCCGGATTCACTTGGTTTCTCCAAGTAGAAGAAAATGAGCTCCCTGAGGGCAGGGCCCAGGCCTAGAGTCTCCTTCCTTTATCTCCCTTCACCGTAAACTCCTTCAAAGTTTTCAGGGCCACCTGGTTGTGAGTGAGAAAAACCTCAACCTCACACAATTGGCTGAAGCAAGAAGGAAAAAAAAGGCATTTATTGGCTCATGGAAGTGTAAAGGAACATCTGGGGCCCACCAGAAACTGCATGAGGCAAGGAAGCTTGAGCCTTCAGAGGGCCGGTGGCTCTGCCCCCACTTTGATTTCGAGCTTCTGGCTGCCAGAACTGTGAGAGAATAAATTCCTATTGTTTTAAGCCACCCAATTTGCGGTACTTTGTTTCTCTTTTCTTTTTTTATTTTCTTTTTGTCTTGGTACTTTGTTTCGAAAGTCCAAGGAAACTAAGCAGCTGGTGACCTTGAGCAGAGTTTCTGCCTTTTGGGGTTCCCAGTTCTTCCCCCCTCAAACCCTAAAGAGTTCAAGGTTTTTATTACTATTTTTCTAAAAAGCAACATTAGTGATCACTTTGGCAGAAATTTTATCTGAACGCTGAGTTTCTTTTTTATTTGCTTTAACTTAGTCTTTCCCATTATTCATTCAGCTTCTTGAACCCTCCTATCTGTACATGACACTTATTCTTATTCACCCAGAACAGGTGTGTACCACCTTGGAGAAGATGAAGCCAGAGAGAAAAGCAGTCAGACAGGAATTATGTTGAAAGATGACTGAATAAATTACCGCCTCCCAGGAGTTTTATGAAAAACGGCTATTTCTTTAGGACGTCAAAGCACCTTTTTCCTCTCTAATTCACACATATCCCTATACAAAGGCCTCCGGTGACAGGGAATCAAATTCTAGATCTTCTGAGAACATGGTGCCCTTGGCGTAATGAAGCAACGCCTGGTAGTTGCCCCCTCTGTCTGCAGCCTGTGACTGAGGCCATCCGTTCCCCTGCACTGACTGTGTGCCAGCCATTTGGGAAGAGTGCTTATTGGAATTCCTTCCCTGGGTGACTCTAGGGCAAACAGTTATCTGCTGTTGGCATTGCTAATCAGAGACTGAATATACAACCCGACAATGGCCAGATCATATTTGAAAATAGATTCTGACCCACAACCTCTGCAGCAGTCAGTACAGAATGGTCAGGAGTTGGTCAACGACTGCCAGCTCCCCTATTTTTTGCCCAACTTCCAACTGAGGACCAACCAGCGAAAGCCAGATATGCTCCCCAAACTAATCGCACTTCCAGTTAGCCCACCTCCAGCTTCCCCTTGCACACAGCATCCGGTCAGAACATACCTGAAGTCTTCTCTTTTTTCACTGTAAAGCCTTCCCACTCTCCTGTCTGCCTTTGAGTCTTGCAATCGCAAATGATGGTGGCTCTTTTGCCATAGTGAGCTCTGAAGCAAAGGGTGGCCTTTGCTTCTTTCTATGCCAACTTTGCACTAGGTTCATTATTTCCATCCAGTTCTCCCCTGCATATTTTTTTCCACCTCTTAGTTTTCTCCGACCCTCCCATTTGCCCTTCCCTTAGGGCTCTGCCCACTTTTGACCTCGATTAAAATAATTTATTATTTTTACATTGTTTTGTGTGCTGAATGCCTACCATGTGCAAGGTGGATTCACTCAACATTTCATTTCAGGACAACCTCAGAATATACCTGCAGCCCTGATTTCACATGTCTGGTTAATGCACACTCAGGAATTAAGTGTCCTTGGTTTTTGTACTGAGTTGAATAGTGGTCCCCTAAGAGTCATGTCCACCCTAAACTTCAAATGTGACCTTATTTGAAAATAGGATCTTTGTGATTTAATTACATTAACATGAGGTCCATGCAGGATTAGGGTTAGTCCTAAACCCAATGACAGGGTCCTTCTAAGCAGGGGAGAAGACACAAAGAGATACCCAAGGGAGAAGCCCTTGTGAAGACAGAAGCAGAGATTGGAGAGAAGCAGCTGCAAGCCAAGGAGGGCCAAGGATTATTGGCAACCACAGAAATGAGGACGAAGCAATGCAGAACTTTCAGAGGGAGCATGGCCTTGACAACACCTTGATTTTGGACTTCTGGCCTCCAGAACTGCAAGAGAATATATTTCTATTGTCTTAAGCCACCCAGTTTGTAGTGATATGTTAACAGGAGCCCTAGAAAACTAAGACAGCTTCCCAAGATAACGAGTGCCAGCTGTAGAGGCAGGATCCCAACTCGTTACTGTGGTGTACTTGAAAGCCCTGGCTGCCATTTTGATCCACCTGCCTTACCTGACTAGTAAACCTCGAGGGTTGGTTCTGGTCTAACCTGTCTGTGTATCTCTCACAGCAACAAGAAGCTGGTAGGACTGGCTCAAATGTCTGTAGGACGAGGGAAGAGATAAGATGAGGGAGACAAACAGGGAGAAATAACCCAGATGGGGAAAAAAGAGAGTTTGGGCAACAAAAAGACTAAATTGGGCAACAAAAGGATCTTCTGTTTCTTTTGAATTGAGCACAGTGTTCAGTGATTATAGTAGTTGTGTAGTTTCATCAGCACATTCTTTGGGGAAGAAAAGGTATGTGTATCTGCTTAGCACTCTTAGCTTTCAAATCTGTTAAAATGCATGTAATTACATGTAAAAATACGTGTCATTTCTCCCTTGAGTTCCATGAGCTAACGACACTGTCCACATTCCAAATAAACATGGATCCAGTTGTGTCACCTGTCTGAAATCGGTGTCCTGGTACCCTGCTTCTAACTGCTGTCCACCATGGTGTCAGCCTGCTCAGGAGGTGCGTGGCGCTTGACCTGTCACTTAGTCCGAATCAAAAGCCTCAGGATGAACCCGGGACACTGGCATGCACATGTGTTTTCCATGTATGGGTTATTCACTGTGGCCTTTGAGGTTGTGTGATTAGCATGTGGTGTCCTCCTGATGTAGTTTTTTTGACGGAGGTGTTCTCAGGAAACCAGATTTAATAGCTTTAAGTCAGAGGCCAACATGGACTTTCAGAAATTCCATTCACAGTAAATTTTAGGCATGGTGAAAGGTCATGGAATGAGTTTCCAGGCCACGTCTTTCCCTGTCCCACAAGTCTCAGCTGCCCTACAAAGGTTCCACTTTGGGTTCCTGTGAGCCAGCCACCGGGCAAAGACAGAAAACTTCAGAGTTCGCCGGCACCCACACGCGTGCCTTCCAGTGGAGGTGGCGTGGGGGGTGGACTGGCTGTTGCATGTATAAGTGCAGCCTTTATAGCGGTGTGATTATCCTTGGCAGAGATCCCTGAAGCCTAGGACTAGTGGACATTCAGCTTTTCTCATGTTCATCAGTAGCCATTGCCCGGCTGTTCAGCTCTTGTAATCACAAGGAGGTTGGACCCCACCCCAGGGCCCTGATGCCAGGCATACTTCGTTTGGTAGCAGGAGCCCCCAGAGCTTTCTTACATGATAAGGACCAGCATAGCACCACTGCTCACCATCTTTACTTAATCGCTCCTGTTTAGTGTGTGTGCGGCTCAGCACGCTTCAACAGGAGAGGCAAATGAGAGAGCGAGAGCTCCGAGGTGCTGGAAGGCTGTGGTTCCTTTGTGTCTACAGAAAAGATGTAACGATTGAATTAGACTCTTAAATATCTATGGATGTCAAGTTGAATACAGGCAACCCTGGAGGTGGGGAGACACAGGTTCCTGGGAGTCTGGGCACATTGTTAAAATCATATCAAGGAGGGGCTGTACTGATGCCGGACTCTATCCTTGATGCTCATCCGAGGTCTAGGGTTAAATTGTTGCCTTTACCTGTTACATGTTTCTCTGTGACTTCTATTCATCAAGGATGTCAGTGCATTTACTGGCAGAGACCCGGCTCACATCCACAGGCTGGGTCCCCCGCTCCTCATCTTCCACCAATGCAAGTGCTAAGCTTTGGTGTGGCTGAGGGATTGTATTGGACAGGGTTCTCTAGGGGAACAGAACAGATCTCTGTAAATAGTATGAGATTTTACAAGAGTCTCTCACGTGACCGTGGGGATGCACAAGTCCAGGTTCCGCAGGCAGGCTGCAAACCGGGGGCTCCGATGAAAGTCCAATGAAAGGTCCTTGATGAGTTTCTGGGAGATGTTGGCTGTCCAAAGACGAGCTGGGAAATTCTCTCTGAATGCTGAAATCACTTCCCCTTTTAAGGCATTCAACTGATTGGGTAAAACGTCACTCATTGCTGATGGCAATCTCCCTGGATGATTGTAGATGTAATGAGCCACCTATGCAGTAAACTCACTGATGACTAACACCCATAAATGTCCTTGTATTACAGTTAGCCCAGTGCTTGCTTGACCAAACAACTAGGCACAATTACCTGGCTGAGTTGACACATTAACCTAACCATCACAGGGATATATTGGCAGCTTCCGTAAGTCACAAAGAGGCTCCTCTTCAGTGTCAAAGAACATAAGCTTGGAAGTCAGACACAGCTGAGTGTCAATCCATGTTCTGCCAATCTCATTGGTTGGACACATGCCTTACTCATTCTGAGCCTTAGTTTTGTCATCTGTAGAATGGAAGGTATTGGTACATACACTGAAGGAATTGTTGGCAGTCACCATATGGAGTCAGATATAGTGTAAGTAAAATAGCACCAGGCTGGGCACAGAGGTGGTCACTTATCAATCACGTTATTACAATGATTATTTTCTACTGAAATCAGGTATACGATGAGCATGTTGTTGGGCACCCCTGGGGCTGTTCTAAAGGAAGTACCTTCTAGGCCTCATGATAAGTCAGGTGCCCAGAAGGCAGCTTGAGAGCAAGGCTCTGGGTTACTTAACACATGTTTGGAAGCTGTATTCCATGAATGCCAAATACAGTCATGGGTGCTACCAAGGGCTATAAAGAAAACTGGGATACATCACACAGCCCCTTGGCAGCTCACTGCTTTCCTGAGTGCTTTAGGCACAGCCAGTTCTCCACCTTTTAGAACTGACCTGCGTGTCCTGGACAGCTGCTGCTGAGGCCAGCTCTTAGCCTAAAGATCCCCTCACCCTCCAGGTCTCAGGGTTCATCAGACCCAAGAATTGGGTCCCTGGGGGAGAAGGTGCCAAGTTTCTTTTCCTTTCAGATTCTGATTTCTCTATAGTAAAAATAGAGTTGGTATATAAGCTGATTTTTCATAAAGAGAGAGAGAGACTATATATATGACTTTCTTAACCATTCTTCACTAATGACCTAAGTAAATTACTCAATTAATTACACCTTAGCACTGAACTTGATTTGACTTTTTTTTTTCCATGGAGATTCTGGAATTCACATATTACCTGTTACTCTGGAAAGCCAACTCATGCTTTTTGATTATGGTAGTAAACTGTATGTGTTAGAAGAAGAAGAAGAAGAAGGAGGAGAAGAAGAGGGAGAATTAGGAGAAGGAAGGGGAAGAACAAAGAAGAAGAAGGACAAGGAGGGAGGACATACATGGAAAAGAATATTTTTTGGAGAAAGCACCTGCACACAAAGAAGGGAGAAAAGGAAGAAAGGAATATATGCAGAAGAAAATAAAAATTTATATTCATTCCGCTATCATGAGATGATCACTCTTAATATTTTGTTGTAATTTCTTTTCTTTCTTCTGAGTGATGGCACTTTTAAAACAAGTTGGAATCCTAATCTATGTGCATGTATATTATTCTTTAAATAAAAAATTCTCATGCCATTAGACATTGATTGGAAAAAATTTTAATGATTTCATTTAAGATCGTGTAAAATGAATGAATGTATTTTCTTGAACCATTTCCCTCTTGTTGGAGAGTTAGGCTGTTTACAGTTTGGGGCACTGTGTTTTTAAAAATAAGAACTCAGGTTTCTTTTGTTATTTGTTTTTGCCTCGTATACTGTTAAAGGATATTTTTAAGGCAAGTGTAGTGGTTATCCATTTACCTCCAATGATTAATCTAAGCCCCTCATGCTAACCTATGCCCCTTGCTAGTAATCGGTTTAGAAATAGACTTGTGACCCAATCTTGACCAATGAAAAGGAGGACACTTCTGAGAAAGGTTCCCGTACTCCTGAAAGAGCTGCGTAAGGAAGAAGTTGTCTCTGAGCTTCCTGTCCCCACTGCAGCCATTTTGTGCTCAAGTGGCTACCCCGTGTGGGATGAAGCCGACCCTCAGCAGGGCAGAGGAGCAGGTGGAAAGAGCCTTGGCTAGTTATGATGCTCTAGAGCTGCTGGCTCAGCTGAGTCTGTGGCCTACCTACTTCTAGACTTCCAGTGGTCATGAAAGAAACTGTTTTGAATCAGGTGTCTATGACTAGCAGCTGGATGCATCCCAAGTCATTGAAGGGATGTGAGGAAACATAAACACTTCTCACTGCCCCGTTCTTAGAGAAGGGGAAGCAGAGATGCAGGGAGATGCAGACTTGCCCAAGGCTACATCCAGGTTTGGGCATTCAGACTATTGCAGAAAATTCTTTTAAAATTATTTCTTTATTCTTACCCACAGGTAGAGAGAAAGTCTCAAAGGGCCAGAGTGGTGATGTGGGAAGAGCTGGACATTTGGAGTCAGAAATTGTGGGTTCAACCTGGCTTTCCCATTCACCCGGGTGGGTGATTTGGGCAGAGCTTCTCGGCCTCCAGTTTTCAGCATCCTCATTGGTAAATGGAGTTAATATACTGATATGAGAATTACAATAAGACAGATATCACTTTGTAAAAATATAAAACAATCATATGATTTTCATTATCTTTATTCATTCACACCAGAAATATTTATCCAGTACCTACTATATGCCAGTCCCTATTTTAAATGTTAGTGTAGAGATGAACCAAACAGGCACAGTCCTGTCCCCATAGCTTTTAAATTCTATAAAGACGGTGGCAGAAAATAAATAGTAAAACAATAAACTCAGCACTTTGGGTAAAGAGGCCCAAATTCTTTTCCAATTCTGAGTTTCCGTGATATAAATAGTATTTTTAGGTAATTACTTATTTTTGTATATCCGCCTGTGATATCTGTCTCTGCCGTTCTATCTCTACCTGTCTATTTAAATATGTATAAACACATGCATACACAAAGATTTAGTTTTATCATTTATTTATTTATTTTGCCTATAAATTTCTAAACCTTTTTTTTATTTTTTTTGAGGTGTCTGGGGCTGAAGATTGAACCCGGGACTTTGTATGTGGGAAGTAGGCACTCAACCACTGAGCCACATCAGCTCCCCTCTAAACATTTTCTTTTTTTCTCTCTTTTATTTTGTACATTTAATAATTGAATATATAAACAATTGAAAACTAAAAAATAAACACAGATGAATAAATACATGCATATCTCAATTAAATGCACTGGATACATATAAATTTTTTTTTTAATCAAACAATATGTTACACAATATATTTGGTTCATAGTAACTCAATCATACAGTATTTGTCCTTTTGTGTCTGGCTTGCTTTGCTCAGCCTAATGTCCTCCAGGTTCATCCATGTTGTCATAAGCTTTACGGCTTCATTTCTTCTTATAGCTGCATAATATTCCATCATGTGAATAGACCACAATTTATTTATCCATTCATCTGTTGATGGACAGCTGGGTTGTTTCCAACTTTTGGCAATGGTGAATAATGTGGCTATGAACATCGGTGTGCAGATGTCTGTTCGTGTCACTGCTCTCAGTTCTTCTGGGTATATACCCAGTAGTGGTATTGCAGGGTCACATGGCAAGTCTATATTCAACTTCTTTAGGAGCTGCCAAACAGTCCTCCATAGTGGTTGTACCATCCTGCATTCCCACCAACAGTGAAGAAGTGTTCCTGTCTCTCCACATCCTCTCCAACACTTGTAGTTCTCCTTCTTTTTAATAGTGGCCATTCTGAGAGGTGTGAAATGATACCTCATTGTAGTCTAAACATTTTCTTAACCCACATCCTAAGTAAATCACTTGGTTGGACATTATGATAGAACTTATTTTTACTGTTCCAACTTTTGAAAATAGATTAGACCAATGTTTCTTAAACTGAGTTCCAAGGACTCCTGGAAGTTGCAGTTGTATTCTCTGAGGTGTGTATGCATGTGTGTGCACGTGTCTGTCACGATAATCTAGAAAGATCGACGTAAGCATCTATGGATCACATTTTAAAAACAGCAGTCGCCACGTCATTTTGTGTTAGTTATGTTGGCATCACCAGGCAACTTGCCACATGTCCTGCCACCTTCCCACCCAGCCTGCATGGTGGGCCTTGTTAGCCTCGTTTTACAAACAAGGAAGTTGAGACCCCAGCAGGCTTTGGTGATTTGCCTGGACCACGCGCCCTTCAGGTTGTGGGGCTGAGATCCGCGCCCTGGTCTCCCTGTCTTCCCTTCCTCCCCTCCCTGCACCAGGAGGGTGGGACGTGGCCCCTACATTTTAGTTGGTTACTTAGGGTAAAACAGCTTCTAAAATGCTACAGAGCACTGCCTCTTTTTCTCCTGAGAACTTGATATAATAAAGTTGGCTTGATCTCCTCAGCCTGTATCTTGAGGGAACAAGTAAATTAAACAAGTAATTATATCCATAATGTTTTTAGAATTTAGAAGATTTAAATATATGAATCTCATCTGAGTCTGAAGTGTTTCCTGCCAAAAGATCTCTTGACAGGAAATAAACATTAAAATAATCTTTAATCTCTTGTCTGGCCTATTACCATTAACAATTGATGCACTTTAATTTTGTGGGATTTTAACTACAAAATGGAACGGCTAAGTAGTGATAATTGGGTTTGGAATTATACGGTCATTTATATCAACAGAGATGCAAGAGGCTGGGCGGGAGGGTGATTAATTATTTACTATTTCCTGGCTGTGGTTCCTATTATAGAATTTTCTGATCTGTTCTGCTGTGAACACTCATCACCAAATGAAAGTAAACAAATCTGTTATGTGAAGCCTTATTTAGAAGTTGGACTATATTTAGGTGATGTGGGCTTGATTTTCTCCGACCCTGCAGGCTGCGTAAGTCCCTTCTCTCAGGGTCCCACCGGCTCGGCGTCAGGGAATGGTTATCTGTGTGCCACATAACCTCCAAACTGCAGAGACCGGAGGCAGTGCCTTGGCTTTGCCAGGGAAACACACATGGAGTCAAATCTCGGCTCAGAGCCAACGGCCTGAGTCAGGGGAGGGGGCTGTTCTCTGCCCTGTCTGGTTTGCTTCATTACAGGGTGGATCGGCGGAGGAACAGAATCATTATGTGAAATGAAAACAGAAGTCGTGCTCTGCTATCTCTTGTGCATGTGAGTGTGTG
This sequence comes from Tolypeutes matacus, assembly GCA_026826555.1. Lineage (NCBI taxonomy): Eukaryota > Metazoa > Chordata > Mammalia > Cingulata > Chlamyphoridae > Tolypeutes > Tolypeutes matacus. The sequence continues at coordinate 9,204,123 of JAKSZT010010873.1, read as the reverse complement.
TGTTTGTGAGTGACGTACAGGACCAGCGCTCCCTGCCTCGGTCTCCCCATCGTTCCATGGCATGCCAACCCTCTGCTGAGGCCTTGTGGGGTTGCCCACTCCACCATGCATTTCCTTCTCTGTACCCTCCTGGTCCCCACAGAACACATTCCCGTGTGTCTGTCTGACTCTCCCTCGAAGTGGCTGCTTCCAAAGCCAAGAGCCAAGATTCTTTGGAAGATTACTCTGACCTAATACAACAGATGCAGACTTGAGAGTTGTTTCATGGGAAGGGATTAAGATACAAACTCTTCTAAGCATCACCCTGCCCGTCATGGCTTCTGCTCCATCCCCAGACTCCAGTGTTATGCTTGATGAGTATGTTTTCCCCCCTTTGTTCATGTCCTCATTTAATTCTGGAAGTGATGCAGCCCCTGCCCTTACTTTCTGGATGAATGGGTGGGTGCCAATCCAGAACAGTGGCCGCCATCTCGGCGCCTCCCTCACCCTCACCCCCGCGCGCCACCCATCGCTGCGTTTTGTCCGTTTTACTGCCGCCTCGAATCTGTCCAGCTTTGTCACCTGCCATCAACACCCTGGTTGCAGCCAGCTCTTGCCTGGCTTGCTGCAGTAACTCCTCTCTGGTCTCCCTCGGAGCTGCTCTGTACCTACGGATTGGAAGGAAGTGGGGGAGGTGGAATGGGGCCTCAAGGCCTCTTCTCCATTTTTCTCCCCCAGCCTATAAAGGATCCTGCCCTTCCTGATATCTGGGTCACAGGGCCCCACGTCCTGTTTAAGGACACTAATGGATGAGCTTGTCGATGGCAGAGTCCAGGGGGCTTCTGCCTCCAGTGATGTGAGAAGATGGCAAGTCAGCAAGATGGGGTTTGGGCCTGCCTCTGCCTTCGAGTTCCAGTGTAACCCTGGGCAGGTCACTGCTCCTGCCCTGGTCAGCCGGGGCAGAAACACGGAGGCCTCCCCAGCAGGGGGTGCAGGCTTTGCCCTGGGCAGACAGGCTCTGATGACTTTTAGCCCCTCCTGAAGGTCTCCATATGATTCCCAGTGTGCACCACAGTGGGCATGGAGGCCACTGGCCTATTCTAGCTTGGGAGGTAGAGCCAGGAATTGCTGGAAGCTCCCGCCAGTGGGTCAAGCTGGACTCTTGATTTGCTATGGTTATTATTAAAGTCAGGTGGTTTTAGGAGGGGGGTGGGGGTGGCGGTTGGTGATGGTCATTCTCGTTAGGAAGAGTGGTACAAAGCTCACTAAATTGCTCTTGTTCTCTCTTCTGAAAATAAGACTCAGGGGCCCGGTGGCTTTGATTTTTCACTTTGTACCAGGCATTTTTATTTTTATTTTTAAAAAGATTTATTTTATTTATTTCTCCCCACCCCCTCATTTGCATTCGTTGTGTCTGTTTGTTGTGTGCTGGTCTTCTCTTTTTGGGAGGCACCGGAACCGAACCTGGGACCTCCCATGCAGGAGGGAGATGCCTAATCGCCCAAGCCACCTCCACTCCCTGCTTTGTTGCATCTCTCATTGTGTTTCTTCACTTTGTCTCTTGGTTGCATCATCTCACTGCGTCTTCTTGCTGCGTCAGCTTGCCATCCCAGCCTGTCGCGTCAGCTTGCTGTCATGTGTATCTTCTCCAGGTGGCATCAGGAACTAAACCCGTATTTCCCATGTGGTAGGCGGGAGCTCAGTCACCTGAGCCACATCCGCTTCCCTGGATAGCCTTTCAAATGCTTGCAACTGAGACTACTCAATGCATTGCTTAATAACATCTTGGAGATTATTTGGTGCCAGCACCAAATAATATTGTATAATATTCCAGTGCATGGATGCCCTGTAATTTTATTTATTTATTCCTCTCTACTGACAGGTGTTTAGATTGACTCCATGTTTTGCTCTTAGACATGGCTCAGTTATGAACACTTAGACACATGTAGCTTGTCTACTTTTGCAAGTGTATCAAAAGGATGATTTCCCAGTAGCGGAATTGCTCGAACAAAGGTTATGTGCATCTTTCAAATAATTAATTTCTTAGATATTGTCCAACTGTCCCCTAAAACATTACACCAGTTTTCTCTCCATCATTCAAATACGAGAATGCCTCTTCTACCCCAGAAATTTCCTCCAGCGGAAACAGAAGAAAGGACTGAAATACCATTGACAGGTCTAGCAGGCCAGCCCTCAGCACCCCATTTTTAAAAATTTCTGTTGCCATCATAGTACAAGGTTCTTACGAAGCGACCACTTCATAGTACCGTGTAGTCCAATCCCCGAGCTTGGCGAATTTTTTTTTTTTCTCTTACAATACATCACATTGATTTTCTGTATGACTTTATCTGCTTAATACAAAGTGGGATTGAACAGTTATTTGTCTGGATTTGACCATTCCTTATCAAACATTTATGATTTAGCTTTCGCCACAGCATCTTCTTGTAAGGTGTTTCTTATTTTTATCTTTTTCCGTAAAGGTAGCATTGTGTTGACAGGCCTGTAATAAATCTCTCTTGAAAGAGACGTGTTTCAAGGAGGTGAGGAGAGGGCAGGACCCTTGTGTGTGGCAAGTCGGGGGGAAAGCTTCAATGAAGGGCAGTGTGGTCACTGATATGAATTGTTTCTGGACCAAACTCACCTTTTAATAATAGCAGTGGGCATCCTGTCTTTGGGGTTTGTGGTATATGAGGGTTGGGTGCTTCATAAGGGGGGCGCGGAGGGTGAATTGGATAAATTGTCCACTAAGCAAGTGAGCTTAGTACAGCCAAGACCAAATCTCATAACCACTTCCTGTCCTTACTGAGAGGAATGCTGCCACAAGGTCATGGCAAGGTCACAGCAGGTTTCAGTAAGAGTCTTGGTTAGAATTTAATCTGCATAGGAAGGATTGGAAAATAAGAGCATGTGATGTGATATCCATATTTTTCTCTCTGTCATTTGTTCTGTTTCTCTTCCATTCAGAACATTTTCTTGCTCTCCATGGAGAAAATAGTACTAGAAAATTTCCTTGAACTAAAGTTCAAGGAAAATTTTGTTGGATCCTTACTCTTTGTTGAGCATCATGTCCTTGAAACCTATCCCAAGGATACAAAGATGAATAAAGCAAACCTGTCGCCAGCCGGACGGCAGTGGTGGGCTTGCATCCCAGCTCCTCAGAGCTGGGTGACTCAAGCCAAGTCATGTTCAGTTCTTCCTGCCTCCCTCCCTCCTTTCTTTTGCACCATTTCTGTGGATGAAAATCCAGGTGTGGCTCAACATCTCTCACAGGCTGCCCTCAAGGGGCTGCCGTCACTTTTTGGGGCTCACTTTGGGGGTGAGTCTGACCCCAAACTCACACTCGTGGTTGTTGGCAGGCTTTGGTTCCTCGGCCGTTGCTGGACTGAAGGCCTCAGTGCCTCGTTGCTGTTGTTTGTAATTTGTCGCCACTTGGGCCTCGCCAGAGGGCAGCTGGCTTCTTCTGGAGTGAGCAAGCGAGCAAGAGGGAAGCTAGCGTCCTTTTGGAATTTAATCACGGAAGCGGCATCCCTTTACTATTTTTCCATAAATGTGATTTATATACCATAATCCTCACCCTCTTATTGTGTATAATTTAAGGGGTTTTAGTATAGTCACAGAATGGTGCAAACATCCCTATGAGCAATTCTACAACATTTCATCCCCTCAAAGAAACCCCGTACCTGTCAGTGGTCACTCCCCACCCCCCACCCCAGCTAGCCTGCTTTCTGCCTCCATGGATTTGCCTTGTCTAGATTTTTGATATAAATGGATTCAAACAATAAGTGATCCTCTTATGTCTGGCTTCTTTTACTCAGCGTGTTTTCAAGGTTCATCCATGTGGTACCATGCATCATTACTTCATTCCTTTTTAATGGTTCGATTAGATTCCATTGCATGGAGATACCGCATTTTATTTGGTATGCCATTCATCAGTTGGTGGATATTTGGGCTGTTTCCACTTTTTGCAGGCAGGGCAGTTCTTCCTCTGGAGGCTCTGTGGCAGATCTGTTTCCTTGCCTTTTCTAGCTTCTAGGGCTGCATTCTGTGCATCGCTTGGCTAGTACCCCTTCCTCCATCTTCAAAGCCAGCGGCCCAGCTTCTTACTTTAGTGGTCACACTGCCTTGTTCTGTGTCAAATATCCATCTCCCTCCCTCTTATAATCCAGGACAATCTCCCCATGTGGAGATCCTTAACGTCATGTCTGCAAAGTCCACTTTGCCATGGAAGGTGACGCTCACAGATTCCCTGGATAAGAACCTGGATGTCTTTCCCCACCTTACCACAGAGGCCCAGGACACGTACATTCTGCAGGCCCTGAGCTGCTTCTGGGACAAGTCCCTGTGCTACCCTTTGTGTGTGCTTACAAAACCGTTCTAAGTACCCTGAACATTTGACCTGCTAATGATGCCTTTCTGACAAGTACTTATTGAACTCAATTATCTGACTCCCCTTTTCTGCCTCCTTCCCCAGCGTAAGTTTTATGAAAGTGTTTTTGTTTGCTTGCTTGCTTTCCTCTTTTGCTTATTGCTGTGTTCCTGGCTCTTTGAACAGCTCCTGGTAAGTACTCTATAAATATAGGTGAAGGAAAGAGGGAGGGCAAAGGACCACCAGCCTATGAATCTCATTTTATAGATGAGGAAACCCAGTCTCAGGTTGCTTAAGCAACTCTGCAACCCCTTTAGCCTTGGCACTTTCATGGGCTCCTTTTTTTTTTTTTTTTTTTTTTTTAAACAAATACATATTGGCCCCCTAAAGGCAGTGTAGGGTCTTGGTTAGGATTCTGGGGCAGACTGCCTAGGGTTGAGTCCTGGCTCCCCACATGTTATCTGTGTGTGTTGATGGATCCCTTCAATTTACCCACCTATAGGATGGGTATAATGAGAGTGCTTACTTCACAGGGTAATTGTGAGGATTAAATGAACATGTGAAGATCTTACAGAATAAAAAAATATAAGTATTCATTGTTACCATAATAATAACATTTAATATTATTTTATTATGAATACTGTTTTTGCTGCTATTTACTACTGTGGTCAGGCATTGTTCCAGGTTTCAGGGATACCAAGATAATTTAGAGAAAATCTCATTCTTCACAAAGCATGCATTTAAGTGGTAGGGGAAACTGATAAGAAACAAATGAATAAGATTGCTTCAAATGAAAATAAAGTAGGGGAAGGAAATAGTGATGGGGTATAAAAATTGGAGACAGCTTTTGAGGAGGTGACATTTGAACCAAAATATGAATGATGGCAGCCATGCAAAGAGAATTCCAATCAGAGGCATGGCAAGTGCAAAGGCCCTGGGGTAGGAGTGAGTCAAAACTGTTCAAGGGACAGAAAGCAACCAGTGTGGTTAGAACCAGATGAGGAGGTAGGAGATGTAATTAGAGAGGGAGGTAGATGGTAGGTTAGGGAAGTCACAGTGAAGAGTCTGGATTTTATTCAAATTGTGACTGAAGTCACTGGAAGGTTAGAAGCAAGGGGTGACAGTTCGATTTATATATTTAAAAAGATGGTGTGGTTGCAACGAGAAGAATAATCTGTAGGAGGCAAGAGTAGAAGCAGAAGGACCAGTTGGGAGATGGTCCATCACTCTATGGGAGCAAGAACAGTGGCTTAATCTGGTGATATTAACGAAGATGGAGGAAAGGGATTAGATTCAGGATATGTGATCCTGCTGAGCACTTTTGCACCTAGTTGTTGGTCAGCTTGTCCCTCACCCCCTGACAGGGCTTAGCTCTTCACATCTATATCCTGATACCCAACACGGAGCTGGCCTCCCAGGAGGCTGCATGACTGCTGTGTGACTGCTGGGATGGCCACCCACCTCTGCAGGAGCAGTTGGAGAAAGAGTGGCCGTGGTGCCTGATTACGGAAGCACCTCTTCCTCTGTCAGTGCGGCTCAGTCACAGCCTGTCCCCCAGAACAATGCCTTTAGCCCTGTCCCCTTTCACTAGCAGGGCTCCCAAACTTGTAAATAACGTTTTGCTTTTAAAATGTGAGCAGAAAGAGGAGCCGGCAGCGTCAAAACTCCATGCACAAATATTTCATTTTTCCCCTTTCACAAATGAAAGCAGTATATCAATATCAGGGCATCTGGGAAGGGGAAGCAAGCTGGGCGGCCGGCAGAATAGAAACTTGATGTGGCAATCCATTATGTTCTCCCTGAATTAGGCTTGTTGAGTCTCTGCTATTAAACTGGGATTTTTCTTAATTATTAACAGTTAAAAATAGGAAAATAGATTTCACGGAAAGAACGTTGCAAGCAACAAGCGCCCGATTCTAAATGTTTGTGTGTGCGTAACGGAATGTGCCATGCAGGAATAGGCACTTACGGTGTGACTGGAATTGGCTCTGGCATGTGTCAGCCTAATGGCTGGAACCCCGGTTCAATACAATGAACTTGGGAAGGTTTGCTTAATGAAAGAACTGACGTTTTCTGTGTGGCGGCTGCATTCATCAGCCTGCATGCTGTTCATTACACTACAGAGGGCTGCCAATGGGAATCGGAAGGATCATCTATTAGGTAAACATGATGGGGACAAAAGATAGCCGAGGCCGGGCCTTTGTGGGATTTTCCGAGGTGGTTTGAACTATTGAAGCTGTGAGCGCTGGTTTGGGGTTACAACTTTCCAGGTTGACCTAAGGGCTTCCGAAGCGATGGACTGAATTTCTGCTCGGCTACATCCTGTGGGACCCCAGGAAAGAGAGTTCTCACTTATCCTAAGTGTTATTTTTCCCACGATGGAGCCATTAGGGCTGGTCACAAGGATGATTTTCTCTTTTCGTCTGGGCACATCCGAGGACTGTATTTCCCTGTGCTGTGACTTGTTTGGGCCAGGAGACTCTGGGTAGAAGTGATGCGTGTCTCTTTGGGGGCTGACACCTTCCTAGCCAGCGGGCCCCGTGCGGCACTCTTTTTCTCGGCCGTGCTCACTTCCTCGAGAGTGGCTGCCTTGTCAGGCTGGGTCTGGGGGAAGGATGATGACAAGAGCTGTCGATGACCTCAGATGGGCACGGAGAATTAGGTTTTGCTCTGCGCCATGCCTGTGCGGCGCTGAGGTTTGGAGGTTTCTGTTACTGTGGCATGTCCTGGCCCACCCGCTGCCGATACCCATCACCACGCAGAGACGGGTCCCAGTTTGACCATCTTAGTAACCCCAGGCCCAGAACACTGGGTCGCTTCACAACGTGCTTGTAGTCTGTTCTGAAGGTTGGTACGTTGTAATTTGCTTCTTTAAAAAAAAAAAAAATCTTTTTTAAGTTCTGTGTATTTTAGTAAATGTCAGTTCATCTCTAGAGCCATTTGACTGGAACTTAAACAGATTCCTTCAGCTGTAGTAGGACCTTGAGTCATTGGGAAATGCAGACAAAACAAGATCTGCTGATTGGCAAGGTCATCTCTGGAAGGGCCATTGTGGAGCAAAGAGCAGGTCCGTTAATTCAGGGGGGATTTACATCAGTTCTATCTGTCTCTTACCTAATGGGACTGTTTGGTTGTGTTCTTTCCTGGAGAGATTAGTAATTGAAAGGAGGAGATTCAGAAAGGAGAGATAAAAGTTTGCATTTAATTCTCATGACCTGCAGCCTTCTAAGAAGGCTTCCTTAGGAGGCGCCGTTGTAAATTCAGACTTCAGCCAGAAGGCAGCTTCTCTTAAAACCCTGTTGAGGTTCAGTGGGTGGTATTTTCACAATCAAGGTGCTTTAAGGGCGTTTTAGGAAAGTTGTCTTTACCCTAAAACTCCAGTGCTTGGGAATTAACATTCCCTTACTTAATTTTCATGGGGGTTTTGAATACAGAATCTTTAGGCTTTTGTTTCTTAAGTGTGTTCTTGTCAAAAGCAATGGTCTGTCCTCCCCTCCTCCTCTCCAGCAGTTCTTACTTGTGGAATCTTTGACTTCACAAGGAGGTATCTTGCTCTAAGTACCGTGATCGTGCACAAAGGTAAACACTTGCCTCTGCCCTCATAAGGCTGTTGCCAGCGAGAGGATGCCTTATAGTGCCAAGGACAGCGCCCTGCAAATATCTAAAAATGCTACCCATCAAAGTGGGGGAAGCCCTGGGTATTCCAGTCTTCTCAATCAGATCAGGGTCCTAATGCTGCCTCTGCAATTTACTAACTGCACACTCGATCCCGTTACCTAACCTTTCTAAGCCTCTGTTTCCTTTACCATAAAATGGGGCTCAGAGGAGCAAATCTTCCCATCTCAGTCACCAGGTGATTTTGAGAAGTAAATTAGCTCATGAAGGCAGTGCCCTTAGTCCAGCCTCTACCACAAAGGAAAATTCCAATAACTGTCCCTTCCTTTTTATTTGTCCTGTAGCACTGGGGCTGGTGATGGGAGTGGTGGACTTTGCCGTGATACCCCAGTAGCCACTGGAAAGCAAATCAGCACACTTTAAGCTTCCAATCCCCGAACATCCTGACTCAAAAGATCTCAAACAGAGAAGGAATGTGCTGTCCCGCAGCTCCCAGGGCAACTCCTGGTGAGGCTGGGTTGTCAGGGCATAGCTGCCCTGCGGCTGCCCTCCCACAATGGCTGTCTTTTGTGGATTAGAAGTAGAGAAGGGCGTGAGCTCCAGAGTCAGACAAAACTCGGCTCTCGCCCTAGCCAGGGCTTAGAAGCTCTGTGGCCCTGGGAAAAGCAGGCAATCTCACTGCACCTTAGCTTGGGCAGAGCCATCCCTTCCGCCTCACAGCATGGCGGTGGAATCACTCACAGAGGGTTAAGAGGGTTTAGGAGACGCGCACAGTGCCCTGCCCAGCTCAGGAAACCCAGAGAAGAAAGGGAAGCATCACAGAAGGGAGGCGACCCACTCAGCCTCCAGGACCTGATGGCCCGTGAAGCTGGGGTTCCAACTCTCCTACCGCCGGTGGTCTCTGCAGGAGAGCACACCTCTGGCACTGCCACTCTGCAACGCCTGCCGTGGAAGACAGAGCACAAGAGGGCTTGCTCTCCCATTTAGTTAAAAATAGGTTCACCGGGACCACTGCACAGCACTTTAAAAACCTGTATCGACGCTCAATACAGACAGACATCTATTATTAAAAAATTCCAGTCTGTTTCACGCTTATAAAGCCCCTTGCATATAATTTTCCCATTCCATTTAACAGGAGAGAAAAGCATGTCTTTATGCACTTTCTGGCAGCTTCCATGAGAATCCATGGATGAACTTGTCTACAAATTTTTGGCATTTAAATTTTAGGTTTCTGCTCCTAATAGCACACCATCTTTCTAGAAGCAAGGCTATAAGTCTCTTTTTAAACACCATTTTAAACACTTTGGCAAGTTGACATAGTTATTTAATGTGTTATCTCAGTATAAGTATACTTTTCTGTGTGCTTTTTTCCTAGAAAATTAAACTAATAATGATGAAAATAATAGGATGCTGATCAGAATACCTATTGCTATACTCTAACAAACTCATCTGAGAAATCTACCTTTTGTTTCTCTCTTTTCTCTTTCTCTCACATCTGATTGAACCTCTTCTGCAGATCCTGTTGACATCAGGAATTTGTCATCCCCCCCCATCCTAGCCCTCAAAATGTCTTCCTCAGATGTGCCCTTCTGCCTGTATCACATTGGATTCTGCTCTGCCCTGAGCCAAATCTCCTCTTAGATACATTAGCAATCAAAACCACACAACTAATCCTTATACTCCTAGATGTATCTTTCCTACGTCGAAGTTTTATTCAAGGGATTTCATATAAGTACTTTGAGGACCAAGACCATGGGATAAAATGTAATTAAGCAAACACAAATGATAGTCCAAGATTCCATCCATTCATTTGTTCATCCATTCATCATTCAGCCACCATTCATTGTATTTTGACCCAGACGTAGGCACAGGGGACATAAGAATGAATTAGGAACCTATGCTTTAGTAAGGACAAAGCATATGAATAAAGAGAATTTGGAATGTGGTAACTATAATGACAAAGGTACTGAGAGGTAGGAGAGAGAGGGGAGGCTGTTTTTGCCAGGTGGGGGCTGGAGAATGACAGGAGGGCCTGAGGAGGAGGGTGAGAAGAGGGAGCTTCACCACCAAGAAGGTTGTGCCCATGAAAGGCCTGGACTCTGAATGGGTGCTTGTAGGTGGACCACCCTCAGAAGGGTGAGTAGCAGGGGAAGGAAGTCCATTCTGAGCAGAGGGGACAGCCCAGATGCAAGCACATACGGCCCAGTCTCTCTGCATAAAGCACATGATGCTCACTTAACTCCCCAGTGTATTGAGTTGTCTCCATCAGTGTTTAATGCAGGGAATGGGAGCCTCTCTTTGTATTTTAAACAGGAAGGGATTTAACGTAGGTAATTTGACAAAATTGTTGGATGAGGTGAAGGGGTGGTTTTGAGGTTGGCCTCCAAGAGTGACTCCCTGAACAATGCAGAAGTGACCCACCCAGGGAGCTCCTAGCACTGAAACCGTGATGGAGCTGAGCCGGAATCAGTGAGCCAAAGCCATCTTCACTGCTGCTGCTACAACCACACCACCCAGAAAGGTGTAGAAGAGACACCAGACACGAATGCAGGAAACTTCATTTCTACATGACCTTGCTTACCAGGAGAAAAAGCCAAAAAGGAGCAGGAAAATGCCCCTTCCCTCACTTTTACTGTCCATGCCATACATGACAGCATCTAACAGTTGGTGGGACAGATTTGCGACTAGGATTATAGCTGCAAGAGACTCCTGGGAAGGTGGTTTTAGCTCTCCTTTATCTCCAACTATAATAGTGGAATCTGGGGGTGATGTTGTCCCATTCCCCCCCCCCCCCCAGGAATCATTTCAAAATACTGGAGATATTTTTTATTTTCAAAGCTAGGGAGGTGCTAGACATCTAGTGGGTAGAAGCCAGAGATGCTGCTAAACATCCTACAATGCTCAGGACGGTCCCCGCCACAAAGAATTATCCAGCCCAAAATGTCAACAGCGCCAAGGTTGAGAAACACTGACCTAGAAGGAGGTGAAAAGGGGCCAAATGAGTCATACTACAGTAACTGGCTCAAATATGTTGTTTCCATTCCAAAAGTATTCAAATTTTTGCTGTATTTAGGATTTGAGCTAAAAACTAGACATTGTTTACTGGGTGACTTTGGTTTCTCAATATGTTTCCCCTTGAAACTTGGGTCCAGCCATCATGGGTGACTTAGATGGCACCATTTTGATTATTTTAGGGGCTCAAAAGACTTCTTTATTTAAAGTAATCTCCAATAAGATTTCATTAAAGGGAAGGAAAAAGTTTCTGTCCATGTTACATCTCTTTCTCATGTATTTGTACCACTTTTTCACCAGCATAGTGTTCTTACTAGAATAAATCCACTGGAAATGGTTGCATTATCTCCTTTTCCTTCATTCCCTCCCCCAACCCCCAAATAATTTAGAGCTTGTTTTTCTTTTCTGTCCAGAGGAAGGACAGAAAAAAATCCTGTTCCTTGTTGCCAGTGGAAACTCCATCTTTGATGTTGGCCCTTCTCTGAGTCAGTGGGGCCCCTCTGAGCCTACCCCACCCCTGAGTGTCTGGGTTTCTTCCACCAGCAGGTCCAGCTCCAACCACAGCCCTGCTGGGGTTTTGGAAGGTCAGGAGGCTTGTGATGAGCTTCCAGCCACTCTTCTACCCGGGGTTATGTTCTTGAGTGTTTTTCTAGGAGCTGGCCTCTTCTGACACCTTCCCAAACTCCCCAGTAATCCTAGTTTATCCTGGCAATATGCAGGAAGACCATGGCGATCATCATGATGCAACATGTCACGGGGGTACCTTGCTTTATGGGAACTTTGAGATCTGATCTCTGAGAAGCGTAGGGAATTAGAACCATTAGGGGCCCGTGATTGGAAATCGTTGTATCGCTCTCCCCATGTGGATTATAGCGTGCTGTTTAGGCACAAGGTCGTCAGAATAGGACAGACCCACGTGTGGCTTTCAGTGAGTCCGTTCATTTGACAGAACAGCCCCCTAAAATGGGCATCAGGATTGTTCTGCCCCATCTGCCACTTCGGAGTCAGATGACATCTGGTTATTCACTGGTGCTGCCAGAGCCCTGGTTTCCTCACCTGTAAGGTGGAGGCCATCCCTGTCTGATTAAGAGGTGGCTTTAAGAATTAAATGAGATAATGTACGTAAAGCACTCGACTCAATGCCTGGCTCAGAGTAAGGGATCAATAATAGTCCTTATTATTGTCACTATTATTCTGATTATAAATATATTTAAGAATGCACAGTCAATGTTCCTTTACCCTCGATAAAGGTACGGATTGCATGACAGAAAACACACAGAAAAATTGCATCGAGTTGTAAAAGTGGTGGGATGGACACGGAGGTACTAAGCTTTTGGATGCTAACTTCATTCCTTCTCAGCCCACCTCATTAGGGTTTGTGGCTTCAGCGGGGCAGCAGGATAAAAAAGATCCTCGACAGGCTATAGGGAAAATAATGCACTTATGGGGAGTTAAGAGTTAAGTATCACTTTGAGCCACAGGATCCTGATTAAAAACCTCTCTGCCCTTCTATTTCCTAACTCCCCCTTCAGTAAAAGTTTAGAATACTGGCAGGCAGCAAATATGTTTAAATGGTTTTATTCAAATGTCAGATTTAATTAAATCCATAACCAGAAGACAAGCCAAAAAAGAATTTTTCAGAGAGCTTTGGAACTTTCTTTTTTTCCCCCCATGTCAGCGGAGATAACTGTAGAATAAAACCTTCCCAAACATGTGCATATGCAACCAGGGGCATTTATCAGAAAAAAATACAGAAATACAGAAAAAAATATATGGACTGAAGTACCTATTAGCATTGTATTTTATAGCCAAGTGTTTGTGATCAGAACATTTATATATTCAGAAGACCACAAACTAGTGCAGTTCCATTTTGATTTTGACGAAGGTTGGAATGTGTGCGTGCACTCGTTATCTCCAGGTTTCTGTGCCCGCTCAGGTGTGCACACCTGTTTCTGATGGGCAGCCTGGTGATCAGGACCGTAGCACCACAGCAGGCGGCTCAACCCGGCAGGAGAGACCATCGTGCCTCCCAGCTCTACCTAAATCGCCTGTCATCTGTTCATTCTAACTCACATTACCAGGCTGCATCACTTGCAAACAGAATAGTTGAGAAGATACTTAAATAAAATGGTTGGATGGAATTTGAAGAGCAGCAACAACCACAGAGATCCCCAGAAGGCCACGAATGGCCCGGAGCCCCCCATTTCGGGACCCGGCATTTGTACCGATTATGGCCTGACAGCTCTTGAGTTTCCAATGATAACAGCCATCTGACTTGATCGGAGTTCAATGGATTTTCACTAAAATAGAATCATCGCCTTTGTGATGGATAGAAAAAGTAAAGCAATACATCCTGATAAATGCCCTGCCTGCCTCCTTCCTCCCCCCGACTGTGACCTTGCACAATCCATAAGAGAGCAAAGCAGAGCCTGGCCACCGCCGCAGCTCGTCAGGGCTTGGAAATTTAAGTAGCTCTGAAACCCATCAATGGGGTGAAGGGGGAATGGCCTGAGAAAGCAATGGATCATGCTTAGAGGGCTCGGAGGGAAGCAGGGTATGCTGAAGGTCACCGTACAGTGTGTCCTCCAGGAGCGGCTGAGCCCTCATTCTCATTCACAGGAGGCTGTGGCCCCGCCAGGCGAGATCAGGAGAAGGCACAATAAAACAGGACTTTCCAGAGCTTACAATTCCTTTTCCGAAGCAAAAGGCACCAGAGAATGGTGTGGGATCCACACTAACCTAGAGTGAGAGAGTGCCCTGCCCCGGTAGCAAGGAGCAGGCTGTGCAAGGAGTCACTCAGCCTCTCTAGCACATTTGTTTTTCAAGCTTTCCAAGTCAGTTAGCTCAGCTGTGAGTCATTCGATCACCATTCATCACTAGCACTGGCATCAGCACCACTATAGAGAAGGAAACTCGACTAAAACGGGGCATCCAGGAAAATCATGGACCACTCTTATCCCGCCCCCCACCATCCTGTATGCCTGGTTGGGAAGAGAAGCTTCTGGGTGGTTCAGGGAGGAAGAAGTTAGACATTGGCAGGCATGCATTACTGTTGGTTACAACTTCCTAAAAGAAAATATTAAAATAAAAATTAGATCGTAAATTTGGAGCCACAGTTACCAAGCCTAAAGTGCAAATTGCCAAACAAGTCAAGAGACTCATTAGCATTTTATGTAAATCAGTTATTACTGTTCTCCACTTCCTTAATTATCCATGTTATTTCAATACAACCCTTTCTTTGATGTCCCAATTCTATATTTAAATAGTGCAAGATTTCTATCGTATCCTCCCGCAGAGGTTTGTGCCATGCAAAAAACATGCCAAGAGCAGCTATTTTAGAGACTTCAGGGAAATGTTTAATTGGTTCATCCCATTTGAGTTATGAGGGCGTATTACTGAGCACATAAAATCAGAAACATGGAAAGTACTAGCTTGGAGAAGTTTACTAAAACCTGCAAGAGACCGCTTGAAATTTTGCCCCCTAGACTTTTTGGATTCTCCATGGGGCTGATACAAAGGGAAATTGTGCGGACTTCATTGAATTTTGCTAAACGATTGATTTATAATTGAAATATTTGGAAATAAAATCCAGCAGCCCTCTTTCCTTCATCACAGAGTTATTCTTTTGGTCAGACGAAGAGAATGCAAGCGACAGGAAGAGGGAGGACTGCTGGTGGTGGGTAAGGGATGAGAGCACGGAACACTCCCTTCCAGTTGCTTTCAACTTGTTCATCTCTTCTGAAAGAGTCGCCATCACGTGTTCGAATAACAAGTTCATTGATGTCTTACTCTCAAGTTATCTAAAATTGCAGCACATTTCTTCAAGTATAGCTAAGAGTAGCCTTTTTCTAACAAATAAGCTTTTAAAATAACAATGTGGGAACTTATTACCTACTAAGCAGTAGGTTTTATTCTCTTTACCACCTGCCTTTAGCTTCCTGCCTTCCCTACTACCTGCCTTGATTTTAATTCATTTATTTAAAAAAAAAAAAGGAGAATCTTTGGACAAAAATTCCAACTGAATATAGCGGTATCTGGAATGATGCCTAGTCTGCCCATATATGTTTCAGCAATCAATGTACCTATTTCTCTTCCTTCCTTCCTCCCTCCCTCCCTCTCCTCCCTCCCCTCCCCTCCCCTCTCTCCCTCCTTTCCTTCCTCACTCCTCCCTCCCTCCCTCCCTCCCTTCCTTCCTTCCTTCCTTTTTCTTTTTTTCTTTTTCTTTCTTTTTTTTCTTCTTTTTCTCTTTTTTTCCTTCCTTCCCGCCCTTCCTTCCTTCCTTCCTTTCTTTTTTCTTTCCTGAAAATAGGCAGATCTGGAGAGGAGCCAGTGTGGCAGGGTCTGATAACAGACCCAAGTTCAAGTCCAAGCTGCGTGGTCCTCTTCATGTCGCCTGCCTCTCATTTCCCTGTCAGAGAAACCTGACTGAGAGTGCTGGCATTGAAGAGCTGTTATAAAGACTAGTGAGAGTATAGGCGAAGCGTTTAGTACACAGCGCGTGTTCAGTGAATGGCAGGCTCAGGCCTCTGCTCTAGGCCAGGAGTGGGGTGATATGTTGTCATAGATGATCACAGTGAGTCCTGAAAACACTCATGGACTAAGTAGGACTATTATTATGCACATTTAACACATGAGGACAATGGGGTTTGGGGAGGTGAGTGATTTATCCAAGGTCAAACAGCATCCAGTAGAGGAGCTGGGATTTTAATCACAAATTCCCTAAGCTAGAGCTATACTTTAGACAAGAACCACACAAAGGAGGATGCATAATATATTTTTTTAAAAAACCTTTATCTGCTTAAATAATATTTACAGAAAACTCATCTCTGCAGACTAAAATTACCTTAAATATTTAATCTGATTTATTGAATATTTCTTTAACAAACACTCTCGTAGGGCTTTCCATGTTCCAGGCACTGTTCTAGCACTTACAGATACTAACTCATTTAACCATTTAACAAATGCTCATTTTGAGAACAAGTACAGGGGAGCTAATGGGAGGGTTCCACCATATTGTGGGACAGCCCCCCCCCCCCCAGTATTTATAATTTTGCAAGTCCCTGGGCATTAGCCCATATGTATCGCTTTTTAAAAAGTTACATTT
Organism: Tolypeutes matacus; assembly: GCA_026826555.1. NCBI lineage: Eukaryota > Metazoa > Chordata > Mammalia > Cingulata > Chlamyphoridae > Tolypeutes > Tolypeutes matacus. Next base: position 9,188,047 of record JAKSZT010010873.1, on the reverse strand, counting down.
TTAAAACATGTTTTTTTTTTTTTTTCCTGATCATACATATGCATACTCATTATAGAAACCTGGGAAAATATAGCAAGTTCTGAAGGAGAAAAAAATGTTATAAAGCCCTCTTAACCCTACCACACGTTGTAAGCATCAACCCAAGATTTTAATGGAAAGAGAAAACATGATCTAGCACAAGGCATATCTTCCAGCATCTTCTTCACTTTGCTCGTTTTAAGAGTCTGAGGTTAATTCAGAAGTTATTACTGCACCATCAAGACATTTCTCAGGGTGGACGGCGAGCCCGCTGGGGGTTCAGGTTCCTAAGCCTTGTGTCTTCTTTATAGCTCACTGCTTTGCTCCATGTGGATTCAAAACCAACATCGAGAGTGGCATCAAATGGGGCTTTTCCTGCACAGTCCAGAGCAAACCACAGCAAAATTCACACACCACCCTCCCGAAAAGCAGAGGGTCTTGGTCCTTTGTCCCATGCGTCACCAGGCTGCCCCCGAGTCAGTCTTGTTACCTGGGCCTTAGTTGCCCTCAGTGTTTTCTGTTTTTCTTACCCGGGGATTTCCTGTTGCAGAAATCCGATCGCTTATCTGAAATGCTTCTGTCCCCTGTCCCCTAAGTGACTAGTAGGTTTCATCACCAGGAAAGCACATTGTTCCAACTCTAAAAGTCTACAGTCTAAAATCATCATCGTGGATTTTCATCAGGATGAAATATCGGGCGCTCTGCTCAGTGCGAGGTTTTATTAATGATGTGCTGTCAGGGGCTGGATGTTCTGCATATTTGCATATTAAACAGTTGAGTGAAGAAACATTCCTTTTATTGCTGCAGGGAATAAATCAGTTTAAAGCAAGTTCTCATCATTTATACTCCTTTCAGCTAAGTCTTCTTTTATTGAAATAAATTGTTGAAGTGCTTTGCTCATTCTTTGAATACTGATGAAATTTACCTTGATAGGACCTCAGGAAAAATAATATTTTCTTAAAGGTGCAGTATTGTTCCAGTTTTGAGTATTACTTTAATACATTATTGATAAGATAATTTAGAAATATCAAGTGAAAGAGGAAGAAAAACAGTTTTGAATAAAGACTGTTTCCCCTGGATGAGCTTGCCAAATGCATTTTTATTGGTAGACCATAAGCAAATCAAAAAAAAAAAAAAAAAAACAAGACCAACAAGCAACAAAAGCAGTTTTTATTGATACCTACTGTACTTTTTTTTTGTTTTGTTTTAATGACCCACCAGCTGTGCCTGTACTGGAATCCTAGCAGGCAGGAAACTCCACTCATTCACAAGGACACTGTGTTTACCAGACCCCAAAGTTCATTGTCCCTTGGGCAGGCACACTAGAGGTCCCAGGAAGTCAAGGGTATTTTCAAATATGAATTATACCCTGCCTCAGGGTAGGGACCAAGTGGCTGTCTGCCAGGAGCCTTGCCAATGTACTGGGTTCCTCTATCTACTGATGCCCTATTAGCTATGCCAGACATTACAAGCTGACTGTTCAGGCCAAATATGTCCTGAAAACATTTTTTTACACTGTATCGTGTTTTGTTTTTGTTTTAAAAAAACACTTTTAATGTTTTGCTAACGGTTGGAAAATTTCACGTAAAATCCAAATATTTGGGTTCTCTCTTGAAAAGGCAGAAAGAAGATTGAACAATCCTGAACCTATTCTATAATCTGCTGGTGAGGAGCAACTGCCCATTTGTGGATGAGGGGTCACCACAGTCCCCACCATTCCCTATTGTTTTACACTAGGCCTTATGATACCTGGCTGGGGCCTGCAGGTGTGTCCTTGTTCCGTCCCTGGTCTATAACTTTTTGCTTGGTGGTGAACTCAGTTGTAAAAGTTCTTGGACAGTGCCTGACACATAATAAGAATCCAGTAAGTGTTAGCTGGTATTAAAATGGATGTAAACTTAAGAACTGAGGACAGTAAATGAAATAAATATTTTATTTCCTTTATAACGATCTTCTGAGTATAAAACCAAGTATTTCTTAGGGTTATGATTCCTTGCCTGACAAATTAATTTTGTTTCTAAGAAGTAACCCTCTCAGCTCCTTCAAGTCTTTGCTCAACCATCCCCTTTTCAGGGATGCCTTCCCTGACCTACCCTGTTTAAAATTGCTGATTTCTTCCCCAACTCTGCTCTCCCTGAATCTTTTCTTGGTTGCATTTATTACCGTCCAGAAGACACTATTTTCTCTATTTCATTATTTGTTAATTGCTTCACTCCCCACTGGTGGCCCGTATCTGTTATGGTCACTGCTGCACCCTGAGTATCAATATCCATCCATGCCTGGCACTTCGAAGATGCAGCAGGTTTTTAATAAATATTAAGTGGATGGATGGATGGATGGATGGATGGATGGATGGATGGATGGATGGATTTCTTTATAGATTGGCATCCATCTTTACAGAAAATGCAATTCAAAAATATTTATTTGAAAAAAAAAAAAGAAAAAGAAGAAAAAAGCATTTAATTGAGCATCTATTATGTGCACAATTATGTGCTGGTTGCAACATGGGAGAAAAAGATGGGCAAGACATCAAGCTTAGTCTATGCCAGACAGCCCATGCCAAGAAGCTCATCATATAAAGAACTAGTGTAAAAGAAAAAATAAAAGATAAAAAAAAAACACACAAAAAAATAGTGTAGGCAGAGGTAAGGATCTATAGAATATGAAAAAAACAAAACAAAACGTAGCTTGAGGGGGCAGGGAAGTCTAGGTAAGCAAGCTCACATCCATAGGCCTAAAAGAGGTCCAGGAATTTGACTCAGGGACAGCAGCGGGGAGTGGGAGGAAAGATCACTTTGTTCAGATCCTGTTTCGTGCCAGGTGTTGGGTTCAGTGCTGTCCACGCAGCCTCCTGTCCTCCTCAGAGCAGCCCCGTGCAAGCGTCGTTTCTCTTCCCGTTTTACCCCGGAAAAAACTGGGGCTCAGAGCGGCCACCCCCTCCCTGCAGTGGCCCAGCCCGGCCCCCAGGCCTTCCGCCTGCACCACGCTGCCCCTTCCCAAGGTCCCAGGGGGGTGCCCAGGGGGTGCCCAGGGAGGTATGCAGGGGGGTGTCCAGGGGTGTGTCCAGGGGGGTGCCCAGGGGTGTGTCCAGGGGTGTGCCCAGGGGGTATCCAGGGGT
>JAKSZT010010873.1:9165229-9184901 GCA_026826555.1 Tolypeutes matacus | reverse complement strand
GTGCCCAGGGCGGGCCCTGGCAGCACGGGCTGGACTCGCAGGGGCGCGGTGGGCGCCGCGGCTGCTGGAGGCGCCGAGGGGAGGCGCCAGCACGGGGCTGTGGGCCGGGTCCCGGGAGGCCTGCGACCCGCTGGCCGCCTGTGTGTGGGAGATGGAGGTGGCACAGAGCTGCGCGAGCCCAGACCCCTCCCCTGGCGCGGGGGGCGTGGTGTGGGGGGTGGCGCCGGGGGCGGGATTTGAAAGGACATACGTTGAAGAATGAGTACAATCTGGGCACCCGCTTTTGTCTTTCAACCGGAAAGAAACGGTAAAACGTTCCGATGCCTGTTTCTCTGCCAGAAGTATTGTTTCCATATAAATCATTTGTGACAGAAGCTCCTTATTTTTAAGTGGAAAATGCACATTTAATAACATGAGAATAATGTCCAAACATCCTCCGCTGATGTCTGTGGAGACTTCACCAACGCTGGTTGCCGCCTGGGGAGGGGAGCAGCTCAGAGGCTGCTATCTGGGGCACTGTCCGGTCGCTGCCGTCGCCGGCAGCATCCCCAGGCCCTCCTGGTCAGTGGTGGCCTTGTCAAGCCTGTGTCAGAGGAGCCCTGAGTTAGGACCCCAGCCCCACTGCTGACGGGCTGTGTGACCTTGGCCCATTGTTTTACCTCTCTGAGCCTCAGATTCCTCATCTATCAGCTAGGCTTTGAGCAGAGTTTAAATGAGAGAAGGCGGCTGGAGCTGGGCCTTACTTAATCTTAAGTAAGAGTAAAATTTCCCTTTCTCGGTGACTTGTTTCAAGTGCTCAGCAGTGACATGTAGTTAATGGCTCCTGCGTTGGATAGCACAGATTGAGAACATCTATCTCTATCACCGCAGAAAGTTCTGCAGCACCGCTGGGCTGGAGCACTCAGCACTGTGCCCGCCACACAGAGAGCCCTGTTGGTTCTCAGTCTTATTCATCTATAAGGAAGTTAAAGGAGAAAGTTCAAGTAAAATGGTAAGCCTTGAATCAGAGCTGTTTAAATCATGACTTAAATAAACTGAGATTGGTATCACCTAAGAATCACTCCATATACAAAAAAAAAAAAAAAGGTAATACAGGACCCTTGTCAGTGACACAGAAGCCTCTTGGAACAGCCTGAGGTCTGAGGGGTCCCAATCCTGATCTCGGGGAAATCCTGTATTATAGGTGTTAACCTGATTAGCCTGAGCCTGGCTCCTTGTTAATTACCTGAAGGGAATAGGAGTTTCCAGTACTTAGCATGGACTTTTGCCTGTTGACTCTGTGCTTACTAGCTCTTTGGCCTTGGAAAGTTACTCCAGAGCCTTTAATTCTTCAGGTCTGGCCGGGGTTCTGGGAATCTGCATTTCTAGCAGTGTCTCGATGCTGCCTCTTCTGTGACTGTCTGTAAAGTCCACAGTCAGGGACGCGGTAGGTAGGCAGTAAATGACATCTCCTGTTATGATTATTTTTACTAATTATTACTTTTACACCCATAAACCAGGAACTGCTGGAATTGCTTGATATTTGAAAATTGGACCTAATCCGCTCAGCACTTCTCTATCAAATAACTATCTTGAAATTAAACTATAAGAGAACCTTTCAACTCCAAGTCCTTCTGGACCAGTAAAGAGGAAAGTATCTTCCATGTGTAATGAGTGTCACTCTTTAATCAGGGTAGTTTGGGACCGGTGCCACTCTTACCTTCACCCGTCCACACCCTGGGGTGAAGGAGATTGCCTTAATGCACTCCTCCACTGTGTAGAGAACCCACATGCTCAGTACCTTTGCTTCATGCAATGTGGGTATTTTGCAAACACATGCTTTTGTGAATGGTTGAATATCAAGCTTCTAGGAGGGTGCAAATCTTTCCTGGGTAGAAGATGCTGTGAGGATGATATTTATGCTTTAGATTAGAAATTTTAATAAATGAATCTCTAGGCTGCTCCTATGGATATTATCTATGGATAATCTTTGGTGGCTCAGGAAAGGTAAATCATTCAAACCCAAGGAAATACGTAGCAAACAATGTGCTCTTTTGTTCCATTCCCGAGATATGTCCAAATTCTGTTTCCAATTTCTAAACCAGCAGGGAAGGAGGAAACGCTGAATGTTACTTGCTCTTGTTTTCAGTTCCTTTGATAAGCCATGGTCTTCAGTGACTTGGGTGAGTTTTGATATCAAATATCAAATGGTAATGATTTGGATTTGAAGAGCTCATCGTGATGTATAATTCAGATTCTCTGAATCTTAATTAGGCTTCTTTGGTTGCAAGCAACAGAGTCCTACTCATGTTACTTCTCTTCACACAAGGTTTATTGCAAAGATACACGTGGAGAGATGTAGGCCAGCTATGGAAATGAGGCAGCTTCAGCTACCTGTCCCCTCTCATTTCCTCCTCACATTCACTGTTTCCTCATCTGACTGGCTGCTTCTGCCACTGCTACGTTTATCTCTGTTCTCCTTCCTCACAATTCTGGGTCACACAAGCTTTTCTTTGCTCATGACAGTGCAACTCATTTAAACTTTATGACATCGTTTTATCAACTGTCCCTGCTGCAACACCCTTAGAGTCTGTTTCCCAATTCCCGGTTCTTAAGTGCAGGAATCCATCAGTACGAGTCATCTTTTCCATTGGTAAGATTCAGGCCGAACTCCTAGATCTAATGCCCTTGGTCAGGTATAATAGGACTCCAGCCTTCTTCATCTGTACCCAGAGTGGGGATAGGAACCCAGTCAGGTGAGAGGCTAAGTAGAAGGTGCCCACCTAAGTAGAAGGTTCCTCTGGGTCATGGGAGGCTTCTTCAGAGGGGCGTGTGAGTGGGCAGGATGCCAGCTTCTACGCAGCGTTTTGAGGTTTTGCAGTGGATGGCCAATAGAATTGGAATGGCAGCTGCAGCAAGTTGAGTCAGGTCCAATCCAGAATTCCTCTACCCCACCCATTTGCAGTTGCCTCCAATTTATTATGGGACCTTAACATGAGGCAAGCTTGCCGGCTGGCTCAGGCTACTCCTCACAGCTGCAACGTCCCCAGAGATGGGGAACCCTCTCCCTCCTTGCTAAAAGGCCGAGAAGCGCCCTGCCTGAGTAGTTATCATGGGGGGACCTGTTAGCTTATTCCAGGTTAAACTCAGTTTCTCCTGGTCTGAGTTGTAGAGGTCCCACAGTCATCAGCTAACTCAGCTCCTCTTTTGTTCACCATTATGTTTTATTTATTTATTTTTTATTGTGGGTAAAAATCAAAATTTTCACAATACATACCAATATTTGTAAAATGATATATAGATATATATGCATATATGTGCATTTGCTTACAAAAATGTTATTTATATGTATATAAATATATTTTAAGAGGTGCTTAGATTACCTAATAGATATTACACGGAACCTACTGGGATTCCAACCATTATGTTTTAGTGCAGCAGTTATGTCATCATCAAAGATGGAGCCAGGAAATGAACTGCTAATTCCCTCTTACAGTTTAAGCATGGAAAAGCTCGCTAGTGTGCACCAGAAACCTGGGGACATAGAAAAGCATTTATTGTCTTCAACCCTTGTTGAGAGAAATGCATCACGGGCTTCATTTGGGAATGTCCCCATTTTGATTTTTATGCTGGGGCCTGCTTTGGCCACAGTGCTCAGAGGGGGCTTCTTTACTCTTTGACATCCATTGGGACGTGGCCTGCCCCCTCTGATATTGCCATTCAGCTGATAGCATTTCCAGGCACACGGCGCTACTCCTACAGTGAGCATGACGGACCAGTCAGAGATTCCATTCTGATTTTATGACCCTGGGAGGGAAGGCGAGATCTGTGAGGTCATCTTGTCTGTCTTTAGCCAGGGTAGGATTGTTCCCTAATGGTGTAGTCAAGTATTTTTTCCAATCTCACTTAAATGACTCAAGTGATGAGGCCCCGGGACCTCCCTTGGGAACCAATACTGCAGTCTAATGATTCTTGTCATGAGAATTTTTTTGTATGTATCTTATATTCAGAGTCTGATACGATAAAGCTATAGAGAGCTAAGTCTGTTTAACGTAGCCTTTCACAAAGGAATGTTCTTGTAATAGTCACTTTTATTATAAATTGTCGTTCAGTACAGGAGTTAAATGCAAGTTACAACTAAGCCTGGGGACTCTTTATCTTAAAATGCAAAAATAGCCCCCAAAATGAGAATTAATGCTGAAAAGCTATTCCATCTACTCCATAGTAACTCTTCTATGCGTGTTATATTTCATGTAGCAATATGTTTTTTTGCTTACGTGGTACCAAATGCAAAAGCAGAGAAGCGTATGCTTTTTGAAGCTTCACACAAAATTCATCTTCTCCCTCCCTGAAACTGCTCTGACAGTGGTCACTCATTCCACCTGCCAAGCAATGGGGATATTGGCCTGTGTGTTTCTAACGCGTGGGTCTATCTGTCATCTTGGTCATTGTTGAGAGCTTGGTAGGAGATAATTTTGGCCAGGGGAAAAGATCTCAGGGCAGGATTGAAAAGGGGGAAAAAAGAAGGAAGGAAAGGAGGAGAGACAAGGACACAAGAGGTAGAGGACAAAGAATGGAATTAACAGAAATCAGGAATTAGAAATAGGAATGTAAATAAAACAAAAGGAAGGAAGGAGGGAAAGAGGGGAGAAAAGAAAGGAGGGGATACAGGGAATAAATGAAAGAAGGAAAGGAAAAGAAAGTGCAAGTAGATTTGGGAAAATACACTCATGCTATCAGCTCCAGGTGTCCCCTGAAGTTTCACCTTCCAGATCCTTCCTTTACATAAAGAATCTGGTTCTCAAGGTGCCACCCCACATCACCTGGCAACTTGTTAAAATGCAGGCTCTCGGGCTGCACCCTGGACATCCTGAGGCAGCTTCCTAGGGAAGCCGCTGGAGCCCTGATGCAGGACATGTCTGTGGGAATCAGAGTGCTTTCAGGCATGGCCCAGCAGAAGGCATTTCTGTCTGTAGGAGCCTCCACCCCACTCCACCAGGCTTTCTCTAATTGTCTAACAGAGACAAACGGTGACCTGCAGAAGCCTTTAACTCTGGGCTTCATTTCTGAATCTCACCCAGGATGACAAAGTCCTTTTTTAAATATGACATTTTCCTCTTGACTAGACAAGCTGGCCACGCCGTGATGCACAGATTCCATATCCAGGCAAGTCAGGTGGCTCATCGGAGCATATATCTCAGTTTTCCTTATGTTTCCCCAGTTAATATCTCATGGCCAAAGAGAAAGTCGGAATCCTTAAGGAGTTTATTTTCATCTTAATTTTATCATTGAAAACATGTTTTTCCAAATTAAGTTACGGGCAACATAAAAGGTTGTACATTGAACCACCAACCAAATTATCCCTGTTTCATTTCAACACAGTCACACAGGTCTCCTGTCATCCCTCACAGTATAACAACAAATCCAAGTTGCTTTAAGTGGATATTGGAAATATGAGCCCAATATGTTCTTGCTGTGCCAACTGTAGAATTATACTGTAAAAGCAAAGTTCTCGTCTCTCATCACATCCCCTTTTAGGCGAAAGGATCATACTTATCAGAAGAGGAGAACTGAAAATCTAAAAGCCCTCCTTCATTTTCAGTGTAGGCCATAGTTCTTCTATTGTGCCCTGCTAAATATTTATCACGGTTAAGTGAACAATCATTTGGAGACAGCTACCATTTTATGATGCCGCTTCCCTAGGCATCCTAATTGTGACTCTGCCTCACCGTCTTATGTTTTATTGGAATATGCAGGCATATACTTTATGAGGTTGGGTAATGAAGAGAGAGGGACCCCAATAAACATATTTGCTAAGAGTAATGGTTATCTATAGCTTAGCCACCCTCAGTTAGCATAGCCTCTATTACACAATACAAGGTAAGCAGTTCATAGCTCAATTAGACCTAACTTGCTTCATTTTTAGGCATCATGTTATTCTAAATTAACGCTATATTTCATATTCTCCAGGTCTGACTATTAACCGGATTTTGGAACCTTCAGGGTTTATTATTTAGTAATCCCCAAAGCTCTCAAGTAGGCATTTAAAATTCCTGCATTAGAACAGATTAAAAATTAGCTAGAAAGGCATGTTAAGTGGCCCATCCCCTTGCTTTTGCTAATTGTGCTAGCAGAAGTTAAGAAAATTCAGGGGAGGTCAGATCTGGCATGGCAAAAATGAACTTGCTACCTGGCTTGCAATTAATTGTTGCTGAATTAGGAGTTCTTTAAATTAGCAAATAATTTTTGAAATCTCTATAGAATGTCACAGAGCCGCACTCCAAGCACACAGCCCAAGGAGCTTTGTTTGTTTGTTTTCCTTTATGCTTTAACGTTTTCTGCAATAGGAAGACATTTCTAATGTAAACGGGTGGGGGGGAGGGGCTCAGCAGATTAAAGTAACAAGATATGCACATATTTTGAAAATAGTGATTAGTTAGCCCCTTGAAAACCCCATTTTACTTGTTGCATCACCTTCAATCTTATTAGTAGAAATAGGAAAATCATTCACTATGAATAAGTATACAGTTGTACTTTTTCTTTAATATTTTTCAGGGGAAGAAAAGTCCTCTACTTTTCCAGGTCTCCATCCACTTCTTTCGGCCTATGTTTTTTCTCCCTCTATCGCATATTAAATCATATTTAGAGAAAGAAGATTCTGCCTTCATTACATAAATCCATCTGCCATCCTCAGTGAGGCATACTGCTCACCCTGTCCTGCTCACACCCAAACCCCATGTTTCCTTCTGGTCCATTAGTTCTCAACCAGGGGCAGTTTTGCTCCCAGGTGACAATATCTGGAGCCAGTTTTGGTTGTTGGGGCTGGGGGTGGTGGATGGCCTCTGTTGGGTAGAGGCCAGGGAGCTGCTCAGCATCTTTCAACACACAGGACAGTCCCCACCACCTTGCCCCTGCCCCGCAAAGAGTTATCCAGTCCAATTGTCAACCATGGTCCTGTTTAGAAACCCTGTTCCAACCATACCTAGTCACTGGGAGGTTACCAAGCTGTGCTGGGCTTTGCAGCTGTGCCAGCTGCTTGTCGGGTATTAATTCCCCTTTGCTAATTTCTGCTCTTGCTTCCAAAGGCACCCAACCCTTGTGTCTCTTTAAGACCCCTTTCCCGAGTCCCACAGTGTCCTTGGCAGTGCCTGTTCCCTCCCCTCCCCTACCAACCACACTGCCACCTCACTGAGGGGAAGGACCATGTATTCTCTGGACCCCAGGGCTGGACATTGTACCCAGCCCTGGACACATGGTGGTCACTTAAAACGTTTGTTGAATGAAGATATGAAAACTTCGAGAGGGAATAAAAAGGATGCATTCTTCAATGTATTCATAATCCCCGACTCAGAAGAATACTCATGGCCTGGGTCTTTGTCTTCTACTCTTCATCCAGACTGTCTCCAGTCCCAGCTTGGATGCATGTGTGAATAAACTTCTGCCATTAAGTCCCTGAATTATTTAAACACCACCAGTGATTCTGTATTAGCCAAACCGTAGAACGTATTGCATATGCATACACTTCAGGAATGTCCATCAGCCTCCCCAGGATGGCTTGACATCATGTCTTAGCTTCCCGTCGATACTTGGGTATTTTTGGCAGGTGGCTGAAGCCTTTGTGTTCAGGCTTCTGTAGGCATTTTCCATTTGTAAGCCCAGGCTTCAATCTATATGCCCAATGCCACTCCTTGACCGCCTTGGCTAATCCTCATGGAGTAGAAACACTCGATACATCTTCACTATGGGTTCTGACTTCATAAAATGTATTAATGACTTTTTTTAAAAAGTAAGAGTGCTTTAAGTACAAGTCTTTATTGTTTTAGAAGTTCCTAAAAGCAAAAGCCTAGTATTTCCCCAGTGTTTGTACAGTAGGGGACTAGACGTACACCCAGAGCCTAGAATCCTGGCTGTGTTTCTGTTACTTGTGATTCTAGGTTTCAGATGAGTCGGAGAAAGCCTGATTCTTAGTCCTGTCTGATTCTCGTGAACTCTTTGCTTTCAAAGGGCTTGCACTCATTTCATTTGCACAATGGTATTGTCACATGACGAGGAGGGGAGAAAGGCAAACCCACAAGGAGGCCTGCTTGGGGCTTTCAGGAGCATCCGCTCACCTTTGGTAATGGGTGGTGGTGATGGCGGCGTCGTGAATTGCTGAGCAGCACTGAATTACACATCTGCGTGTGCTTGAAGGGGGAGATCTTCAGTGGTATAAATGTTACTAGAACAAAAATGAAAAAACCAAATCAAACCATAGGACTGTACAATACAGTGACCCATAATGTAAACCATGGACTATGTAGTTCATATTACAATTATAATCATATTCTGTCGGTTATAACAAAGGCGCCACACTATTGCAAAATGTTAATAATGGGGGCAGGTATATGGGAACTCTTATTTTCTGCATGATTTTTCCTACACTTCTCCAATTAAAAAACAAGAATATAAGCATCATCTCACAGAATCTTTGAAGCAGCCGCGCGGAGAGAGTTATTAAGTCTCGTTTTATAGGTGATGAAAACAATGTGCAAGGAAGGGAATGTGGTTGAACTTGAACCTTGGGCTAACTCCCAAGGCTGTCCTTGGTTCATTTTTCCACCCTGCTCCGCAATAATAATGGTGAATGGAAGAGAAACAACATTTTTGTCTTCCAAGAATTTTAGTAATATTTGAAAAGAAAGATTTCCTTAAAGGAATTTAGGAGACCGTGGCTGCATCCCACTGGTGAGATGTGCCATGCCTTTACAGGTTTGTTTTGGTTGACTCGGGTTTGCAAGGACTCACAACAGTCAGGCCCACTGCAAAGTGTCTGCACCTGGCTAACATCTGGTCACTAAGCCTGCCAGCCTTTGGGTTCTAATACATCCAACAAGCTCTTATGGGTAGCACCTGTAGATTTATAGTCATTTCCCCCCAACTATGGGGGCCATATGCCTGAATTCGTTTACCCCCACGCTTAGAAAATTTATGCTTGAGAAAACAATGGGCTGAGGAACCGAGAGCATCAGTGCCATCTTCATAAATCAATTATTTATGACCCCTGTGATGTAAGAAGTCTAACTTAATTTTGTGCTTCTTAAATTGGGGTGTGAATATTCCTAGTTTTCCCTGGGGGAGCACCATTGCCTGCATTTATTAGAAATGGCAGGAAAATAAGGCACATCATCTTAACTAGTCAACTTTTTGGGTGAATAAACCATATTGTTTACAGTAAAACAAGCATGAATATTATCTAGTAGAATGCATCACTGGTGTGGATTTTTTTAAGACAAAACATGAGTGTTTAAACACACGTCTACCCTGGGGATGCCCTTTGCTCTGCGGGGTATGTCAGTGGAAGAGTTTGAAAGCCTGGCCATATGGACATGATATTATTCATTTTTATTTGCCATCCAGAGCTTGCCAGAAACCTTTCAGATCTCTCTCCTCTGAAGCTCCAGCATGCTGCTTGTAAATGGACATTGCTTTGTTGTAGATAATGTACATGTTAAAAAGCAATTATTTGCTCCCATCTTGGATTCTCAGTCTGATATTGACTTCCTTTCTGGTTTTGTAGCTGGGCATTCTTGATTCTGCCCCCCTGGATTTTACCATGTTTTTAAGGTTCAGCCCTCAAAGAGCAAGCTACACACACACACACACACACACACACGTACACTCACTGTCCTCTGTACCTCACGGGTACACTTATATTTTTCAGGTAATTTTCCCTGAGTAACCTTTATCGTGCCCAAGTTCCATTGCAAAAATATGTCACCAGCTCTGTCAGTCACTATATAGCCCTTTTTTAGTCCCAATCTTGCCCACCTCCCCAAATTGTCCCCAACTGAGGGGATGCACATGCACTGGAATGGAACTATTCATCTTAGTCTGAAATGCACACTTCCTAAGGAGTCTCAGAGTAGCATTTCAGGCAGAGGACACTCATCTAGGGCAGTGGTATAGCAGGGAGTATTGTGCCCCCCAGGGGACACTTAAATGTCTGGAGATATTTTTCGTTGTCATTGGTGGTGGGGGTGGGGTGGGGAGAGGCTGCTTGCATCTAGTGGTGGAGGCCAGGGTTGCTGCTACACATCCTGCAGTGCTCAGGACAGCGCCCACAGCCAAGCAGTTTCCACCCCAACTCTTAGCAGTGCTAAGGCTGAGAGGCACTCATGTAGGGGAAGATAAAACGTCCTTCTCTCCACTTCTGCAAATTATTAGGCAAGCTGTGAATACCCTCTTTCCAGGCTAAAGTTGTAGTTTAAGGCACTCAAAGTTAAATCATGTGATGCTGATTGATCTAAGAAATTTACTCTTCCCAGCTGGCAGGGAGGCAACCAGAGTTAAAACCATCAGGATTTAAAGGCAATTTAGAAATGGGGAGGTCATGGGTCAGGATAGGGGTCAAACAGATCCCCTTGAGTAGGAGTTCTTAATAGGGGTCAGTGAGCTTGAATTTAAATTAAAAACAAAACAAAACATTCTTGTGGGGATATGTTGGTACAGGTGAGATATCTTTATTAAATAATACACAATATAGTGTGGACTTAGTAAGGGGTCTGTGGTTTTCACCTGACTGGCAAAGGGGTCCATGGAACAAAAAAGGTTGAGAACCCCTGCCCTAGAGACTTGTGGGTCGCGTGAGCCTGTAAGCAAGGTGCCGCCGTAGTGCTTCTGCAAATGTTCTGCAAAAAGAGCCGCTTTCTTAGGAGACCTGTTCTTTGCTCTCCTCAAACAATCCCCTCCATTTGTCAAGGGAGAAGCAGCCTTCACCTAGAAATGTTAGGCAACACGTCAGTCTTGCTTTCTGTTGCTTTGCTCCCGAAGCCGTTTGAAATTCAGTGCAAGCCAATAAATTCTACTTTACTTCTGGTAGCAGCCTGCGTGGTTTGTATATTGAGCATTAGAAAGTAAATGCAGCCCATTTCTTCACATTAACCAGCAAAGGCATACTGTGTGCCACGTGAGTGCTGGAAATTACTGACATGGCCTTCTAGACCATGGAAAGATGGAAGCATATGGCAGGATTCATGTGTGAACAGACTGCTTTTTCTCATCAGAAAGCTTTATTAGAATATCAACTACGTTAGCTAACTGGAGGAACTACCCTTCCTGCTCTTGATTTAAGCCCTGGATCACCCCGCCACACTTGTTTCACGGGTTTCCACCATGTATCTCCCACTTACTCTGTGCTGTTTCTAAATGGCCTACTTAAACCTCAAGGAGGGTCCTTCAGTTTCCCATAAATTAGTAACACCTCTATGAATATTTCCCAGCCAATTTTCGAAGCCCTAGTCCGTTCCACTACCAGGACCATAAAAACGGGAGCTAAAGCAAGCTTCTTCTTTCAAATGCTCTTCCAATATGAAGTGAAACATTATTAATCTAGACTGCTTGCGTCTTTCATTTACCATGTTGCTGCTCATGGGATTACAAGCACAAAGGTTTCATAAATTTCAAATGAAATACGAACATTTGTTGTCAAAATACTGTTAAGCTGTGAAAGCCCATTTTATCTTGTTGTTGTTACGGCATTTACATGTTATGAGTTCTGGGGAGCAAAGCTTTTCCCCTCTTCTTTCCTTGCTCCTTTCAAATTCTCTCTGTGCCCTTGCTTCGTTTTCCAAGCAGGAGTTAGGAAATTGGAAAAACAAATGAGTTTCTGCCCGTCTTCCCACACTTGCTGTGTCTGTGCTGTGACGAGGGGCATTTTGGCGCCCTTGTTTGTGAGCACGTCGCTTGTCTCTCATGAAACGGGTAGGTCATGGGGGTTTAGCTGACTTCATCAGATAGTAGCACGAGGCTGTGGCCTGCCAGGGAGGGTTCAGGAGGCTGGATAGGAGGCGGCCCAGCCAGCCCGGGAAGCAGCCAAGGTCACAGCTGGAAAGAAAGCAGCGCACTCCAAATCAGGATGCCAATGCAGGAATGGATCAGAGGGACAAGGAGCAAAGCTGGTAGCCAAGAGAGTCGAGACCGGACGGACAGAATGAGGCCGTGGCAACAGCGAAACAAAACGAAGCCACTTACTGAACACTGACCGGGTGACTTTAATAACCCAGGGATGTGCACCAGGTGGGCAGTGGAAGGGCAGCCATGGCTCCTTAAGATGGCTGCAAGAGTTAGGCCAGTGGTTCTCAAAGCAGGGTCCCTGGGCCAGCACCATTTGCATTCCCTGGGAACTCGCCAGAAATGCAGATTCTCGGCCCTGTCCCTGCTCTACAGAATCAGAATCTCTGGTGGTGGGGGCCTGGGATTTGTTTCAGGAAACCCGCCTGGTGATTGTGATGTATGGTCAGCTTTGAGAACTACTGAGCTAAACAAATGCAGCAGAAAAGAAAGGTTGTAGAGGAAACACTGGAGGTGGGAGTCAGAAATATGGCACCATCGCCCACTGCCTGCTACTTTTGGGCAGGTCACCTAAACTCTATGCCTGGCTGCTTTCTCCACAAAGGGGCATGACAATACCTTTCTCCAACCTCCGGGCTCTCCCAGAAGTGATACTGGTCATGATGAGAACAGCTAAGATCCATCTTATCTTTTCTCTGTACCAGACAACGTGCCAAGCAATTTCAGACACTCTCTGTTTTGATCCCAACAACAAACCGAAAGGTAGATATTATTATTATTATCTGATATGTAAAGTTGAGAGGTTAAGTCACCCACCGAAGGCCTTGCTACCAGTGGGCAGGAATCACTCCAGGTCTTTCTGATTTCAAAGCTCAGGCTAACCACTGAGTTCCTGCACCATTTTCCTAGATCAAGAGAGAGAGAGAATATGTTTGAAAGGGCTTTATACATTATAAATGCTATATAAAATGACCTAAAGTGATATTATCGTTGCCGCCATCATCATAATTATTATTTTAATTAGCTCTCATGTTGGCAGCTTGTCTAGAGGTTTCTTTGATACAGGATTCTTTAGCCTCAGATGATCCTTTTTCATCACTAGGATTCACAGTCTGAAATGGGCCAAACAATGAAGGTTGGGTCCAGCTTCAGGCACTGGTGACAACGAAGACTTGGTGCAGGATTGCAATGGACCTCGTGACTGAGGGAAGGAGATATGAGGTCCAGATTGCTAATGGGTTGATTTTGTTTCATTTTGTTTTAATGTCATCCATGGTGGCTTTTGTGGACAAAAAAGCAAGCATGTTGAAAAGTTTACCTAGTTTTAAAAATTAATATTTATTTCATTCAAGTCATTTCATTTCATTCAAGCAAATTTTAAATCTTACCTCTTCCTTAAGCTTTTAAGTTCAACTTACAATTTTTATTGTTCTGTTTACAAATCTGACAACTTTTAGCAGTCGCTTTAGGTAAAGACTTTAAAAATATTAAGCTACATTTATAAATTTAATATTTTGATTTCCTTTTGAAGTTTTACTGATAAACTTCCCCAAAATGTAACTAATTTGTGCATATCTAATAAATTTAAGTTCACATTTGAAGAAACTTGTTTTCGTAATAGTCTGACATTCTTATAAGCAGCAGTAGTTCAATTTACAATCCCAATTCTCTAGTGATTACCATTTACGCACTTAAAATGGAAACTAGGAGGCAGGTGTCTTAGTCTTACACAGGAGTTGGCAGACTTGCTGTGAAGGACCAGGTAGTAAATATTTTCAGCTGTGCAGTCCAGATGGTCTCTGCCACAACTTTCCAACTCTACCTTTGTAGGAGAGCAGCTATACATAATTCATAAACCAGTGGGCCAGACTGTGTTACAATAAAACTTTATTAATAAAAGCAGGTGATTTGGCCCCCGGGTCATAGTTTGCCAAACCCTGCTCTGGAAAGCCAAACTCACTTAAACATTACAAGTTCATAAAATACCACATATTGGAAGATGTTTGAACGCAATACTATTATTTCTCCAATTTTGATTGTCCCATTATTTTTATACTTATAAATATACTTAGATCTAACATAAAAGCATAACATTTTTATGCTTAATTCAAACCAACGCAGTCTGGGTTTGAATCCAGCCCCTGCCATGTCTTGCTGTGTGGCCTTGGGCAAGTTATTTAACCTTTCTGCGCTCTTCCTCCTCCTCTTTCAAAGGGAATAATGATGGTACTTATTTCACAGGGCACTTCTGAGAATTATTATTATATGTAAGTCCTCCTAAGGTTAAATGATGTTTCTGCACTAAGAAAACAATTATGTAATAACACACAACCTCAGGGCTACCTGGCCATGTAATTTTTAGGTCTGCCTTCTCAGCATACCAAGGTTTCTTAACGACCAGGGGGGCTTCTGGACCAGGTGACCTCATTTCTTACCAAGGCCTGGATTGCTGTGCAGACCACCTTTGCAGAGTTGCAGTGATTATCAGTAATTTCATTTCTTAAAGGAGGCTCATCACCTCTTCTCCCTGCCTGCCGACATCTGCACCCTCTAGCAGGTAACACCTCACTTAATTGAGTTTTGCTCTGTTACGTAGTTATCTTCTGGCCAACACTAAAGCACATTCGATCTTGCTGGACTCTGCATCAGGTTCATATATGTTCGGTCTGTCCCGGCCACAGCATAGCACCAGGGTAGGTCTCATGGGGTCCTGTGCCTGCTGCTGCATCCTCTAAGACGATGGTGCTTAGGTGAGAGTGGCACTGCCCCCCCTCCCCACATAGGGGACCTGGAAACAGCGGGAGGCGGGGCGGCACTCTGAGCTGTCAGAGTCACCAGGGCACTCTCTGTCTTGGGGAGAGGAGGAAGCAGGATGCTGAGCATTCCACATGTGAGGTGTGGGTCTGCCCTGCCTTGGGATGCCTGCGGCACCCCACGGAGAAACCCTGTCCTGGGTTCCTCCTTCCGGCTCGACGGAGAGGGGGTGGGCCGCTGCAGCATACAGAAGTGTGCCCAGACGTCCGTGGTCAGTGCAGCCTGCCCGGGCGGGGAGCCCACCAGGAGCCCACGGGGCTGGGGAAGGGGCCACCGCAGCACTCGCGTGTCCACCTCCTCCCATCGGCCATTTCTCCCTCTGCCACTGGCTTTACGTCCATGTAGTGTCCTTCCTGCATTTCTGGGCCTGTAGCAGGCCTGGCCAAGGCTGCCCTCCAGTCACACCGACCACGACCTCAAAGCCAGGAGTTAGAAAAGTGGCACGTAGCACATGCTTAGTGAGTATTTATTGAATGGTAGCCAACGAATGGAAGAAAGCTAAGCAGCATAACACCCAGAGCATTGAGTTTACTGAAAATCAGTCCAAAGGACTAGGGTGAGAAGAATCTCAAAAGGCAGGGGTCAGGGAACTGGTGTTTATGAAGGGCCTTCATTGGGCGCCAGAGTGGGAAGTATAGCATCCTGGGAAGAATGGATTCCGGAGCCAGGCTGGCTGGGTTTTCATTTGGACATGGCTGCCATGTCTTCCTGTGTGGCCTTAGGCAAGTTATTTAACCTCTCTGTGCTTCTCCTCCTCTTCTCTCAAATGGGGGTCATGATAGTATTTATCTCCCAGGGTGGCTGTGAGAATGAAATGTGTAATGACATGTAAAGCACTTCTTACAGTGCCTGGCATGGAGTAGGTGCCACGTGGGTGTTTGCTATGCTTATTTATCAACCCTTCCCAAGTCATCACCCATTTGAAAGGTGAGGAGCTGCAGCTCTGATGGCCTGCTGTGGCATGATAGGATAGGAGTTGAACCCAGTCCACCACCCTCCATCCTCACCACCTTCCTCACCCTCCAAGCCCCCATTCCCCTGCAGCCCTCCACCTCCTTCCACCCCCTTCCTCTTTTTCTGTTCCCCTCCCTCTATACTTCCTCCCTTCTCTCTCCTCCTCTCCCTTCCTCCACCCCTTTCCCTAAACCCATCTCTCTCTATCCACTCCCCCACTCCCTTCCCTCCAACCCCTTTCATCCCCTCCATCCCCAATCCCCCATTCCCCTTCCAGACTCTCTCCACCACCCTCCATCCATCTCCCACCATCCCCCCAACTACTCCCTCCTTGCACCTCCCTCCACCCACGTCCACCCATTTACCTTTTTCCACCCACCTCCCTTTGTCCCTCTTCCTTCACCTCCCTTCACCCCCCCCACCTCTTTTCCCACCCATCTCCCTCCACAGTCCCTCCCTCCTACCCCCTCCCTCTCCCTTTTCCTCTACTGGCCTCTCTCTACCCACCTCCCTCCAGCCACCTCCTTCCCTTCACCACCCTCATTCTTTCCCTCTACTCTGCATGGGGAAAGTGGAAACCAAGAGGAGAATAGCTGAAAGAGAACACATGAAGGTAAAGGACAGCTCTGATTCTCCAAAGCCAGGGAGTTGGGTTAGGGGCCCTTTGGACCTGGTTAGGAAGCAGGGACCCCCCCTCTGTGATGGAATCTGATGTGAGCGACCATTTGAGGATAAAGCTTGAGTCTCTCAGGGGTGGTCCATCTCCCAGGGTGCGGCGGCGGAGGGGGCTGAAGGGAAAAGGGCCCGGTGATCCACAGCCATAGGGTTCCTGACAACTGAGCACTGGCTGACAGGAGTGGGCAAAAGGATTTATTTGGTCTGCTGGTGGAAAAGCGATGGCAAGAGAAAGGGAATTGAGACTGGACGGAAGGATCGAGCAGGAATCAGATTTTTCGAGCCTGAATCACATTCTTGGGGGAAATGTCCTTTTCCCCCTTTTGTTACCCGATCCTGCGCTGAAAAGAAGGAATCAGAGTGGGGTTCTTGGGGGCTGTCTTCAGCGGCTCTCCCCCTGGCCCCTCACCCCACCCCTGGAATCTTCTGCTTCAGGGACTGTGGGAGCAAACACCTGCCCCAAAGCCACTCTTCGGCTAGCGTAGGGGAACTCCCTGCGCCCGTTCCTAAGGGAGACAGCTCCTTAACTGCAGGCTCCAGCAGTGATCAGAGGGCTCGGAGAAGGCCTCCCCCGAGGGTGGGATGTCAGGGTGAGGCGCCAGAGGGACCTGGCTTTCTCCAGGAGGGCAATCGCGACTAGTGGGGGGACATTACGTTCTTTGTGATTTTGTTCTCCTTTTCCCTGCTCCTTCCAGGCAAGAGCCTGTGGCTTGTATCTCTGTTCAGTCACCCGGGCAGTCTGCTCATCTTGTCCCCTAACCTAATTGAATTTTTGCTCCCACCTCCCTCTTTTTGAAGCTTTCTTTCTTTCCAGTCCCTCACATGCAACCCTAGTGAAAATTACTAACAAATCTACTGTAAAGGAGAACAAAACCTCAGAAAGTCCAAATGCTTGAGTTTCTTGAGACAGAAAAATAGAAAAAAGTCCAAAATGTGTTTCCAACTACTCACTGACCTTGACCTCCTGAAGGCAAGAATTTGCCTTATTTTCTTTTATGCTCTGAATATCAGGCATGGTTTTGGGCACAGGGGGATATTGGCAGAATATTCTTCTGAACCTTCTTACTCTTCTCAGTCTCAGTGGAAGAGAGTTTGTGAACTTGATTTTTATATCTCCCAGCCATCTGTTTCAGTTCACCAGCTGCTCTTTAACCCAGCACGGAAAGGAGGGTCGGTTCGGGCTTTTTTTTTTTTTTTTTTTTTTTTTTGCTATCAGCAGTTTTCTTTCCCTGGGACAATGATTTAACCTTTCTGAGCCTCAGTTTCTATATCTATAAAATGGGAACAATGTTCCCTACCTTAGCATTTTATTATTTAAACTTACTGAGACCACATACAAGGGATCCCCTAGAGTTTGGTCATCTCCATGACTTTCTGCAGAGGCTTAAAATGTTAGCACTCTACTCACCTGCCTTCCTTCTCATTCGTCTGCATTTTCACAGTACTTGGTTCAAACTTTTTTGCTTATAATGTACTATACACGGAGTGCCAGCAAGAATTGTAGCTTCTGTAAGTACTATGGGATGGCCCACTGTTAGGCAGTAACTCATTAGCCACTGATGGTTGATGTGAGTTGCAACAAAACTTAGTATCTGTTGCTGCTTTCCATATAGTTTACGAAACTCTAATCCATAAAAGCTGGTTGAAAATTCCATTAGGAGATTTGCACAAGTGGTTAAAATTAGTCATGCATTCTTGGTCTAAACTGCAGGAAGGGCATCTTTACTGTGAAAATGATTATGACATGTTAAAACTGTGTAATAGTAAGCAGACAGCTTTCCTAGCTGCTGGGTGAGCTCTGGAAATGCTCTATTTATTTTCTCCCTATTGACTCCTTTTTTTCAGGCAAGACTGCTGGTGCGTTGACTTGGAAAACAACTGAGGCTGAGCAATTTCAAAGCACTGGCATTACGTGGCTCCACTTGTGAGCACGACCTACTCTTCCATTTTATTTTTTTTAATTGCTTCTTCCTCTAAAACACAAAGTGCATGTTTTTTTTCAGAGAGAGAGAGAACCTTGGTAAACAGGAGCATTCATTTGCGGTTCTCTCAAACGGCCCCCCACTTAACATCGTCAGAAGCACAATGTTGCTTTTGAGGTTAGCGCAAAGGCGATGACTTGTGTGCTGAAAATCGGCTGCCCTGTTTACTTAGTTATTTATTCCTTTTTAATGTAGCCATTTTTAAGGTTAGAGAAAAGGCTGTGATTTTCTTTGATATTAAAAAGCCAATCACTTATATTTCCCAAAGCTATTAGCATTCAATATGATGGCCGCTAAAAATGTATGTGGATTTTTCATCTGAGAGGTTTTCTCTATGCATATTGTTTATATTTATACAATGTTACCTGCCCAGTACTGTATATTCATTGTAACTTACAGACCTGGTTGACAACAAGGTCTATATGAAAAACAAAACAAAACAAAGGAAAAGAGACAAAGGGACTTCTTTTGAGAGAATATGGAAATAAGGACAGGCAAACGTGGCTGTAAAAATGAGCAGTGTTCTTAAGTCATGGTTCTGTCTTTGTTCTTTCATTGGTTTGTCAGTTGTCAATCAAGACCCTCCCCCTTACATGCTTGCAAATATGAATCCCTAGCTCTGACTGTGCTCAAAGCCTTCAGGTGTGGCAGCCAAGAATAAATAAAATAAAATAAGTAAAATCAATCAATAAAGTAAATAAAATAAAATAAAATCTTGGCATATTTCATGAAACAAATACTTAAAATAACAAGAAAGGGCTGGACTAGAACTCCTCGTTGATATTGTTTGGAAGCATCGCCATGAAACAGTTTAATAGTTATTTGCTTTCTTACTTCCAGTTCCTTGCATTTGGTGACTTTGTGTAATGTCACGTATGCTTATATACTGTGTTTGTGTGCACTTTTTAAAAACAAGAAAAAAACAAAAGCCCTATTCCTGCAATTCTGGTACTTTGCCACCAGGTGGTGGTAGTGTATCTTGATTAGGAATATGACTTACAAAGAATAAACATTCATTTATTCATTCACTGTAGAGATGTTTACTGAGGGTAGAGCATGTTTATCGGTTGTGAATAAAGCAATGAGTAAGATAGGTTCATGAAGCTTACGGTCTCCTGGCACATACTTTGTGGTCAGAGATGGCAGTTTTTTGACTGAATTCACCCTTTTTGATCATAAACACAATCATGTATTATTTATAAAGATGTATGTTTTAATTAAAGCATTTCCATTTTATCAAGCGCCATATTTAATAGAGACATTAACGAAGAAAACACCTTAGATACCGATGTGTATCTTAAACTTACCGACTGAAAAAAAAAAATTAACCCTGTGCTCATTTTCACACCTTTCTTTCTTTCTTTTTCTTTCTTTCTTTCTTCCTTCCTTCCTTCCTTCCTTCCTTCCTTCCTTCCTTCCTTCCTTCCTTCCTTCCTACC
>JAKSZT010010873.1:9053123-9164829 GCA_026826555.1 Tolypeutes matacus | reverse complement strand
CTGTCTCTTTGGTTTGATAGCTGGTGTAGAGGTACATATTTTTCTAGTTATGAAAGCACAGAAAATTCAACCAAGAGAGCAAAGACACTTTTCACCACACTTTCTTGAGACTTGGGTTTACATGCAGAGCTCATGGGAGCCTCGCCTTCTCAGATGGTTCTCTGTAGCAAACTACTTTTGGAGGTGAATCAGCCACCCAGTAGGCCTCAAGGACCATCTTCCATGTAAACCAGCAGCTATTTTAGACAGAAAACAAACTTATTCTATTTCCAGATAAATTCCTAGGAACCACGAAAGCCATAGCTGATTCTGCATTGTTCATTCTGATCACTCAAAAGTCTTAGTTTTGAGGGGTTTGTTTTTCTCCTCCCACTCCCTTTACCCCACCTCCCTCAGCCCCCATTCAGAATATTACTCACTCAAGAGCAAAATAATTCCTCAGATATCTTAGGGACCTGCAGTATTCAGACTTAACCAGCAAGCAAAAAATCTCTACTTGTATCCAACATTTGTGGAAAATACCCCAAATACATGAATTCTATATCTGTTGACAGACTAATGCATGCTAATACAAAGTCCCTCTAAGTTAAATAATCACCTTAAATAATTTTGGATTTTATTGATTAGTGTGCTTAGTGCTCTCTCTCTCTCTCTCTCTATTTTTTTTTTTTAAAGAAAGGTTAATATTCACCCTGTGTTTATTGCCTGCCAGGGAGGAGGCTAATGAGATAATGTTTTGCATGCATTATCTTAGGTAATGTTCCCAACAACCCTATCTAGTAGGCTTTTTTTAAATCCCTGTTTCATAAACTAAGGTTGTGAGAGGTTATGCAACTTGCACAGCAAGGGTGTGGCCAAGCCAGGTTCTATACCAAGATACCTAAAGGTAATGCTTGCAACATCTAGAGAAATTTGCCAGCCTGAAGCGTCTAACATCTCCAGATGACAATTGCCACCTTGAAGATCAGGAAATAATAATAAACATAGATGTTGTTTGTTCTCAGCAGCTATAGTGTGGGAATCAGAATCACCTTTTTTTGGGAAAAAAAAAAAAAAAGATTTATTTTATTTACTTTATTTATTCCTCCCCGCCACCCTGCCCTTCCCCCAGATTGTTCTCTGGTCTGTCTGCTTGACTTCTCCAAGAGGCTCTGGGACCCGAACCCAGGACCTCCCATGTGGTAGGCAGGCGCCCAAGGGATTGAGCCACATCCGCTTCCCAGAACCACCTTTTATTGTGCAGCTTCCACTTAAGTTTTCGGTGGTCTGAGGCCAGCATTAGGAAGGGTGCTATCTTCCGAAAGGTGCCATTGTGCATTCGAGAGGAAACCCTGCTCGTCCAGGTGCTGCAGGCAGGCTCGGTGGTGCCAGGTGTGCAGCCTGGATTGCGTAAGACTCTTGCTTCTCTCCTGTAGTAGAGAAGACACTGTCACTAGCTGTGAAGTGAGCCATGGGCATAGAACTTTCCCCCCACCAGCCCCCTCTGTGGAATGAAAGGAATAGCTCAGATGAACACTGAGGTGGTTTCTATTCTAAAACAAACAAATTAATTAACACTAAACAAATGCATGGTACTTCTGAGTTTGCAAAGTATGTTCGCATGCATTATTTTATTTGATTCTCACAACAACCATATGAAGTAGGCAGTTTTTTTTTTTGTTTGTTTGTTTGTTTGTTTTTCCCCAATTAGCCCTATTTCAAAGATAATGAAACTGGGGTTCAGAGAATGAAAGTATCTTTCCCCGAGGGACATAGCTAGTAAATAAGGCTCATTCTTGGGTCTTCTGACCTCACATCCTATGGCCTGGGGTTGCCAGATAAAATGCAGGACACTCAGCTAAATTTGAACTTTAAATAAAACAACAAATACCTCCTTAGTATAAGTATAGACCACGGAATATCTGGGACATCCTTATACAAAAAAGTATATGGGCTATACTTATATATGAAATTATTTGTTATTTATCTGAAATTTAAATTAAACCAGCATCCTGTATTTTCATTTGCTAGATCTGGCAACCCTACTTATGGCATCTTTTATGTTTTCTTTTTTTCACCCTCTCTGCCGTACTGTCTTGATATCATTCCTCGATTCAGTAACTGTCGTGGGAAATAAAAGTTTTTTTGAAGTTACCTCTTATTAAACACTTACCACCTGCTTACATTTTTATTGCATATCCCTACAACCACCCTGAAAGTTGGGTGTAATTATTACCCTTTTATAGATGAAAAATATGGGCTTGGAGATTTAAGCAACTTGCTCAAGAAGTCACTGTGAGTAAAGGTGGAAAACTGAAGAAGAGTCAAGAGCTGTGCTTGCAAGGGCCTTTATTATAATCAGCCCACTTCAAAATGATGAGATAAATACGTAAATAGATGAACCATCAGGCACATAGGCATGAAGCCCCTTGAGGGGTAAACCAGGGGTTGGCCTTAAAATAAAAAAAAAATCATCCACAGCACCCAGCAAAGTGCTTTCCATGTAATAGACCCTCAATATATACCTGTTTGCCGATTGACGTTTAAAAAACAGTTTAAAGGGGAAAAAAGGGGGATGGGGAGGGGGGTTGGATACTCAGTGTCCTTTACACGTCCATTTTGCCAAGGAAGTGATTTAAGTTTTGTCAGGATCATAAACTCTGTTTCAAAACCTGAAGATAAATTGGTCCTCTGACCTCTTATGAAGTTACATAATTCTCCAGAAAGGTTTATCGCTTATCGCCCAGCGTGTCATTTTGCCGTTCCCTGCTACTCTTCCCATTCTTTAACTCCACTAAAGATAGGAAGCGGGGAAGGGGGGAAAAAGCCTGTGGAAACTGGCTGCTTCTGTGTGCCTGCCCTCCCTTAACACAATGCTTTTATCCAGTAATCACAGCCTGCGGGAGACAAAATAACAATTCATCTGGAAAACGAGATTAACTCATTTAAGTTAAGCAGTGATCACAGAGAGGAGCTCCTGGCGTTATCTGGCTGAAGGGAAGCCCACAGCTTCTCGGCCATTCCGGTTCACAGGGCCTGGCTAGCAGGCCCGGCCTGCTGGAAGTAACTGGGCCCTGTCAGAGTCAGCCTCGGTGAGATAGGGATGTTACAAAGGAATTCTATTAACCTCTGACACGGCCCCTCTCATCTGATAAAGCCTGTGTGCGTCTTTTCTTCATTAGGAATTAGGACATCTTCCTAGGCGTTAGCCTGGCCGCTCGGCTCTGCCGAGAGCGTCTCAGGTGAGCCCGCTGCTGCGGCCTTCGCGCTTTGGGCCCCTTAACAAGCAGTGAAAGCGAACCGCTGTGTGACTCGGCCCTCTTTGGTTCCTCCTGAATTGGCTTCGCCTTGTTCCAAAGCGACAGTTTGGTTTTCTTGCCGGCTGGGGCCAAGAGAGATTGTTTTATGCTGTTTCGTGTGTTTGTTTCCTTCGGGCAGTGACTTCCCCACAGGGATGTCCCCTGGGTTGACCTGCTCACATTTCCCAGCTGGAGCCCCGAGAACAGGTTTTTCACGCACACACGTAACTGCCCCCTAAATCACCCAGTGGCCTGTGCACTTGAGGCAACTGGGGATTGGTTTCCTGTATGGCCTCGGGAATCACCAAATTACACAGTTAACTGCTGTGAGACTTGCTTCCGGAAGCAACTCGTTCAAGAAATGGGATAGCTGCCTCCATCCTCCCAATTCCCACTTCACCCCACCATTCTTGTCAACAGTTGCTTTGCCGGGTTGCCCACACCTAGAAGATGGGAGGTGCGCCCTTTCTCTTGGTGGGGTTAAAGATAAGGCACCTCAGGATGGGGGTATTTCTCATCCCGCCATGCAATTTTATTTTCTGCTTGTTAATTTTCTGACATCTGGACCACAAGTAGCTTATCTGTTTGTTGCGGTGAGTTTTTAGGACCTGATGATCATTTTAACAGGAATTTTAGGACGCGGAAGGTACAGGCCATAATGTACCGGGAGCTAGTTCAATCAAGTGTCTTTACAGCCAATTGGCTAAATTAGGCAAGAGATTCTGAGTGTTCAGCTTTGTTCCTGCCAGTCTGGCCTTTGTACGATAGAAAACACAAATATATCATAAAATCTTCATTGTATTTCATGCATATCATCTGTGATATTCAAAGTGAGGTGGATGTATATACATTTAAAGAAACATCACTTTCCCCTTTGAAGAAATTCATCATTTCTGTTGGTTATTCAGTACTAGCCTGACTGAATAATTGCTTCAACAACTAGGAGCAAGATGCTCATATCAGGACGTTATATATGCTTTGGAGGAAAATTGTGAGACGAGGTAACTGCAGTCATTCAGAGCTTTGTTGAATATTTAACATTTTTTGTGAATCCATCAACTAAGAAGACCGTCAATTTTAGAGCATACAGCAGTTCAGGAATAATCGTTTGAAAGACCAGCCCCAAAGATCTTGGTGATTAAAGTGTGAAAAGATGACGGAATGATAAACCTCAATGCTAAAAAAGTGTGTTTTTATCGTGCCACCCTTACATAATGTTGCCTGATGAATGGGTTTGAGATGAACAGACCAAATGAAAGAACCTTCCGTGAGGGGACCCAGTGCAGTTTGAATATAAATGTTCCCTCCGATTCCCATGTTAGTGTTTGACTATGAGTATTGATCACTGTTAAAGAGCGAGCACGCAGGAGCCTCCTCAAAGCCTACTGCACACACGCTCGTACTTATAACGCACGAATATTGATCGCAATTATCCTGTAAACATATCTTACAATTCCCTCTGTGCACACACCATTTAAATGAACCCAAAGTCAGAGCAAATCTCAATTGGAAAGGGAAAGAGTGTCTTTTTTAGCAGCTGTCCTCATGGCACATCCGTGATCTGTGCTAGTCCGTGAAGAAGCCTGGATGCCCTCCCAGGCATGGCGTGCCTGAGCCCTTGAGTTCACGGATCTTAGATGATGGATGCACCTTTGTGATGTTCTAAGTGAGAAAGTTCCCTGAACGCTAAGCCAGTGTTCCTTTAACTTAGTTTAGCATTTCCTCAGGAAGCTAATTATAGAACTGCCATTTAATCCATCAATCCCACTACTCGGTATATACTCAGAAGAACTGAAAACAGAGATGCAAACAGACATTTACAAACCAATGTTCACAGCGGCATTATTCACAATTGCCAAAAAATGGAAGCAACTCAAGTGTCCATAAACACAATGTGATATATATATATAAACACACACCACACAATGGAATATTACTCAGCTCTAAGAAGAAATGAAGTCCCAATGCATAAGACAACATGGATAAACCTTGAGGATATTATGTTGAGTGAAATAGGTCAGATACAAAAGGACAAATATTGTATGATCTTACTAATATGATCTAAATATAATGAGCAAAATCATGGAGTTCATATCTAGACTATAGATTGCCAGGAGATAGAATAGGGGTAGAGAATGCTTAATTTGTGCAAAATTTTTAATAAAGTTGATTGTAAATGTTTGGAAAAAATATATGGATTCAAAGAGACTTAAGAGACAGAGCATTAAATGCAATGAATGAAGCTTGTTTGGATTTGGATTTAAACAAACCTACTATAAAAGACATTTTTTTGAAACAATCAGGGTAATTTGAATATGGGCTAGGTAATAGAGGGTATTAAGAAAGTATTGTTAATTTGTTGAATATGATAATAGTGTTGTGGCTATGTTTAAAATACAATTATTTTATGTTAGAGATGCATAATGAAACAAGTGCAATGACGTGATGTCTGGAATTTGCTTTAAAAAATCTAGAAAAATAAAGAGTTGGGGTCAGGGTAAATAAATCAAGATTGGAAAAATGTTGATAATTGTTGGTAGGCTTATGGGTTCATTGAATTAGTTTCTCTATTTTTGGGTCCATCTGAGAATGTCCACAAGAAGTTGGACATCCATGTATGATCTAGAGGTCTCAAGAGGCAGCTCCCTTAAAATGGCAGGAGAGAAATAGCCAGCATCAGCTCCCAGAGCTTCTAGATAGGGGCATAGTGTGAGCCAGAATATACAGTTGCTGGTACCCAGACCCGCCAAACTCTATCTTCTGTGTTCCTGGGAAAGCGTGCAATATGGTCCTGATTAGAATACAAGGTGATGCCACAGAAGGACCTAAGGGCTGGGTCTCTGGAAACCTGCCTGTGGCCCTGGCTGTCCCACCACCTAGGAGGGATATGTGGCCGTTTACCATTCCACCCAGGGCATATCTCCACACCTGGGTCCTCCCAGTCACTCCTGGGCCAGCGCCTGTTGTCCTGTATCACTCTTATCTCCGCGGGCTGCTCCTTCAATGAGCTCAGGCTGGGTCCCTAGACAGCCTCCAGGGAGATTTCCCTCGAGCTGTGGAGCTGAAGGAAGACCCTCCCTTATCAGAGCCCCCTGGGACATGCTGGATAAGCAGGGCCCAGCATCTTTGTCCCTGCTTGTGTGTCCTCGCCACCCACCACTGCCCTTCTCTTCAGCCAGGTTTTCTTTGATCTCAGTGGCTTCCTGTTTTGTTTTGTTTTGTTTTGTTTCAGTTTCAGAAGGAATCTGGGGATAGGGAATGTCTTGATGTTCTTGGTTGTAAAATGGTGAGAGTAACCTCCCAAGTCTATTGTGAGGACATCAGGAAGTGATGAATACTCTCAAAGGGCAGCTTGATTACAATTATGGTCCCCATTGAATTAAGTGCCTGAAGGAACATTGACTGAAAGATGTTGTTTGTTATAAATCTTGTTTCTCTTCTCATGCCTAGTGCCTGACCCAGAATATGGCAATAGTGAATGTTTTGTTTTTTATATTATATTTATTTTGAATCCATTCAGTAGATATTACTAAATTGAGAAACCTTGTAAATATAGATATATAGCAGTTAATAGTCAACTATGGGCAACAGCATAATAACTGCAATAAAAAAAGAATCTGAAATAATAAACTTGAAATAATATAATATAATCCTAATTCTAATCCTATGTGATAGTATACTATATATAATAAGTGTGTATATATATATAGCTACGTAATAACACACTATATATAATAAGTGTGTGTATATATATGTAAGCTTCTTGTTGATCTTGTTCATTGCTGTATCTATAGAACTTTTTCAACTGCACTTGGCTCTTGGTAGATGTTCACCCAAAGTGTATTAAGTGCATGGATCGGCAGAGCAGAGGGTTTGGAAGTACTGCTCTAAAGGTTGTGATTTACTCTCTCTGATGGTGGGCTTAGGAGAGAGATATTTGAGTTGTTTTGATGAGTGAATAGGAATTTTCCAGACAGACTGGGAGAGTGGTGTGGAGTGAGGGCAGAGGCAAGGGGTATTCCTGGCATAGGCACTGAAAAGTGACCCTTCACTGATTGTTCGGAGACCACAAGGTAGAGTTCCTTTGGGTTGGACTCTTGTGGATCTAATGGAGGATCAGGAACTGTATTGGGGAGGATTCCATAGAGTTCTTTTCCTTCCTCCTCACCTTCCCTTTGTATTTAAATTTCCCTTTCTGTTCTTCCCACCTCTTGGTGATGGTGGGAAGCTGTGTGCTGGTTTGAAACCTATTAAGAACATTGTGGACTCAACTTCACGTCTTATCGTGAATGGATTCCCTGTTACTGCAGTTGCTTTAATGGTGCCTAAATGATAAATGTTAATAAAATAGCATTTTTGCTAGGGAATGCACAATGGTATTAGCCTGCCAGACTGCAAATGTTATTTGCTTTATGGAAGGGGATTTGAAATAAGGGGTTTTGGTGGTTGTGTTTTTACCTCAACAGTTATTTATAGAGAGAGTATGGGCCATTGCATGTTTATAGTATCTCTTTTTTATGGATGCCCAAGTTATTATTTTTTATTGGTTTGGGTACTATTTTGCACATTTGTAAACAATTATGTAGTTATGCAGCTGTTGTACCATAGAGGCCATATGCATTTTCATGTTAAGAGAAAACTCCATGAGGGATTCTCACTGGATACCATCATAAAAGAATTATCGTGGTGCCAAAAAAAATGACTGGCCCAGAGGTTATCACTGAGTTTTTTTGTTTGTTTGTTTTCATTGGGTTTTTAGAGTATTTAGAGATGAATTAATTTGATGCTTTGTTGTTAATTTTGGAGTTGGAGACCAACTTTATAGCTAAATATGAAGGTTCCACCTGTCTTCCACACTTGGATGAAAAACATGGCATTTAACAAAAATGAATTAGCCTGTCAGTAGAGCATGTATATTAATAAATCAATACTTTGGTAAATTGCATACCTCTCTCTATACTTTTGATGGGAAAAATATAGCTTAGGAGAGTCCCAGTTTTCCCAAGGAATTCTTTTTTACAGAGTATTCATTTAGGTGACAAATATTTATTGCACCCCAAATATGTGCCAGAAATTATTCTCCTGATTCAGGAAAAATAATTAAAGCAATTGACTTGAGGGAAAATGAATAAAGCAACTGATAGGTCTGAGGAGACAGGGATGGTGAGTAAGAGAGAGGGGGTCCATGACCTGGGGAAAGTAGCATCGGAGGCTCTTTGAAAAAAAAAATAACCAGAACCAACACTTTGCTCATTGAATCATTCATTCAAACCCCCCCCCCTTTTTTTTTAACTGTAAGCTACCAGGCTTTTGGAAAGCTGTGGTGTTGAGGGGTGAACGAACGAGCAGAATGAGGAATTCAGTGCCAGCAGAGCTGAAAGGAACTGGTTAAGTTTGTGAGCTCACCATCTACCTGGTTAAATGTCCCGGCTCACTGTCCTTTGTGTTCACCCATGCTCACCAGCTCATTAATTTTTGTGAAACCACCGTTTGCTACATCTTGAATCAGGTGGTGTCAGATCAGGGAAAGAACAAAAATTTAAAAATACCAAGTTTGCCTTAAAGGAGCCCATGGTCTCATTGGGGAGACCATCACATAGTCATTGAAAAAGTTTACAGATTCTGTAACAGAAACCCAGGAGGAGTATGAAAATGTAATGCCAACAACTGGGAGACTTCCTTGTTAGCTAAGGAAGGGGGAGAGGAATTTTAAAAACAATTTGTAAAAAGGAATGAGACCCCCAGATGCATCAAAAGAGCACATTGAAATAAGCCACTTTATTCAAATAAGTTAGTTTATCCTATCTTACACTGGTTCATATTATTTTCATATATACTTAATCTTCTCTGAAATAGATTAGTAACATTTATTGTTTACCAATGATATTAAGCAACAGCAATTTAAGAATGAATCTGCAGCCAGGCATTTTATCTGTTTCTCTTATTCTAACATGCAGCAATCAAAAACAAAACAAACAGAAGAAGAAAAAACATTTATTTGCATTATTTTTCTGCAAAATATTTTTTCTTGCACCTTGCTCTTTTATTCATTTTAAGCACGTTTGCACCGAAGTGTTCTACTCTCAGCTAGTCTCAATTCAATTTAAAGTGAAAGGTTTTTTGAGTTTAGATAATTTACATATAAAAGCGTTACTGTACATTTTATAAAATGACTGTGTTCAGAAAACAACGATTTCAATTTAATCGTATTGTTATTCTGCAAGTTGAAATGCCTCCCTCTTGCTCCTCATTCTTCCTAACAATATTCCTGCTTGTCCTAATTTAAAATTGTTAGTATTTGAAAATTGATGTGTTTCTTTTAGACCCCACCAGTAAGACTCTGGGCCCACTGTGATTTGCCTGGTACACTTGAAGATTATGAGCGTGTGCATGAGACAGAGAGAATCTTAATAATAATCTGAGCATGACAGGTATATAGCTCTTTCTAAATTATTTTCTTTCTTCTCCCAAGAAATTCTGTTTGCCAGTGGCCATCTCTGAAAAACAAACAAACAAACAAACAAAAAAACCCCAACATTTTATGTTTCAAAATATGCAATTCATTTTGTTTGTTTCTTTTTCTTTTTCCTTTCTCCTTTCCTTTTAAAAAAGGCATTATTGTTTTGGGAAAGTCCTTAGGAAGTATTACTCTACCTCGGGCTCTTAAATCATAATGTGTCTTTGGAAATATAGCCAGATGTTTAGGATTTCAGACCACCATATTTGTCCTAGGAAGCCAGCCAGCTTCAAATTCTTGACCCTTGAATTGAACATGAAGCTCTGACTATATAAAAGAAAACACCCGAGTTTTATGATTCTGCAAGCTTGGGTTACACTATAAATTTCCACTGGTCTCTGCTTGTTTGTGTCTTCCAGGCAGGGTTTAGGGTTATTCCCCAACTCAATTATACAAGCAGCGTCCAAGTGGCTTCTTCCAAAAGTACATTGGATAATTTCTTGGGGAAGAGGATACGCAGCTGTTTAAACAGGAGCCACGAAGCTGCATTAAAATTAATTTGGTCCTAGCCAAAAGATAAGTACATCCCCTCCATTCTCGAAATGAAACCCCGAGCGTGGCTCAAAAAGTAGGGAGGCTGTCACGGCCGTTGATTAGGACTGTGGCAGGAGGGAGCCATTTCGGCTTTTGGATTTACTGTTGCCAGCTCCTGCATTTATTAGTCTCTGTGATTGAGGAAGTTTATCGGAGATCACTAGTAGGTATATATTTATATAAATCTGTTAGCCTAGCATCTGCATAAACTGTGGTTAATAATTTGGGCACCACATGGTTTGTGTCCCACAATTGGCAAGTGCCATAAATACATTATGGCCCATTATGATTTCTAGAGTATCCTTTATTTATATGCCATAGACATAGACATAGGTCTTCCCGGAAAAAAAAAAAAAGGTATTATTCCATAATGAAAAGGATAAATTCTTCCCAATATCCTATTCCCCTTTTCCACCCTCTGGGCTTTAAAGATATCACAGTGCCACTTACATTTATTTGTTAATTCTAAGTCCTTATTAAAAATAGGTATAGTGATAACAGTTATTCTTAATACAGTATGAAGATGTTTAAACACAGATATTTTTCAGCTATCAGACTGACAAAGGGTTTCTCCAAGGGACAAAAATAGCAATCTGGAGTATTTCTTCTTTAGAAGGCAAAAGTTGAGGGCAGTCTTCTTTTAGAAATATATTCTATAAGGAAAGAATATGTGCTTTGAAATCAGAGAGAACTAGATTCAAAATCTGACTCTACCATTTACTGGCTATGTGATCTTAGAGAAAGAGCTTAACTTCCCTGGGCCTTTTTTGTAAAACTGAGTGACCATTAGCAACCTCAGAGAGTTGCTCTGGGGATTGAACAAGAGAAGGTGTACACAGGCTCAGGGGCATAAGCAGATACTCCGCAAATGCCCCTTCCTCCTTTTTTAGGAATCCTGGAGCCTTAACTTCTGTCCCAACTAATGTACTTTGAGCAAATACCAATGAATGTATAGAGATGCAAGAAAGTAGAATGTTCCCCCCACCAAAAACAAAACAAAAACACACACACAAAAAACCCCAAAAAACAAACCAGATGTAAAGATGTGACTGATTGTCTTTTGGTGCATGGTGTCCATTAGGAAGCTCTTTATGTAAACTCATATAAATTAGGGTTCAGCCACTTTTTTCTTGGAGGTGGCATTTTGAATATTAGTGTTCTTTATTGCTAGTCAGGAAGCTGAGATTTTGACCAATATCCTATTTTCCTTCACATGCCTTGGTTAAGATCATTACCTTACACACCCTAGTCCCATGAAAGTTACAACTTTCGAAATGAATCATTCATTCATTCACTATCTCTTGAGCAGTTGCTGAGTGTCAAGACCTGCAGAAGAGATTGAGGACACAGCACAGCACACGGCACAATCCCTGTCAGCCCAGGAGAGGGGCCAGGAGGCATGTAGTGGTCGTGGTTGCAGTCACTGACTCCAGAGTTGGATGGACTTGGGAGTCAATCCCAGCTCTGCTGGTTACTAGTTGCATGATGTGGCTTTGGGCAAGTTTCTCCAACCCCACTGGTCTTGGTTTCCTCATCTCTAAAAGGGGTATGATAATAGTATCTAACTCATGGGGATGGTTGAAGATTAAATGATACAGTATCTGAAAAGTGACTATTTGAAATAATCAGCCATTGCCAAGCGCATGTCCCAGTTCTCACAGGTAGGAAGCTCCCAGTGAATGGTGGCATCTCACGGGGCACAGTGGGAGCATAAAACAAGGAGTCATTCTTTCTCTCCAGTAGCTGAGTTATATGTCTGACAGCTATAAATGTTTATCAACTGGCTAATGTAATGAGAATAACAGGAGTAGAAGAGGATATAAGTGGAGCAAGATTGAAAGGAAATATAGTTTTTAAAAAAATCAACAAAGGGGTAAAAAAAAAAAAAATGATGTGACAGAGCCAGGAATTGTGTGTCCCTGGAATAAACTAGAATTGGTTTATAAGGACTTACAGGAAGCAAGAAAAGTAAAGGTGAACAGCAGCCCAATCCCATGCTGCCCTGCCAGTTCTGTTGGATACCAGAAGTGGAGAACTGGACATTTTCCTGTGATTGTCAGGCTTTCCTATTAGCTACAGAATACATTTGTTTTCTCCTTTATAGTTTAACTTGACTATTCAGCAGTGATTCTCAACCCTGGCTGCATAATAGAATCACCAGGGAAGCTTTTGGGACATCCTGATATTCACACATCTCCTTAGATCACTTAAATCAGAATCTTTGGGGATGAGGACATAAATCCTAGTTTCTTGTCTTTGGAGTCAGTTTGCCATTGTGGTCTTTGCTGGAAAACTTCCTCCATGAGTACTAGGGCAAGAGGGTAAGTGTGACTGCAAGAGGCCCCATCTGCTCCAGGCTATGATTATAAACGAATTTAAGGCACATAGTACATCTGCCATCTTGTTCTTATCTGCACATTTCTCTTCTTTCAGCTTTATCTTATCCTTTCGTGCTTCTCCCCTGCCTTCTTTATCTGCATCCAAGGTTCTTTCCGTTGCTCAGGGATTCTGAGAACTGAAAACGTCTGCATTTCCTCGGCTAATCTGGCCATTGGAGCTCCTGTGGTAGTTAACCCTTGACAGCTGCCTATTGCTTTCTCTTCTCTGCCAGGGTCAAAAATGGAACTTGATCTTTGTTCCTTGGTGCCAGTCAGGTTAAGCTAAATGATGTAGCAAATAACCCTAAAATTTCAGTGATTTAACCTTTAACATCTTGAAGTAAGGATTTTTTTATAGCTTGAGTCACATCCATTGTGGGTCATTCAGGGACCTGGACTTCTGCTGAGTAGCTTCGCCATCCATGCCCTGGGGCCTCCATGCTACCCTTTCATCCAGTTCACTAGAGAGGAGGGTGGAGAAGCCTGAGAACTGTGTGGAATGTTCTCTGGGCTGGGCCTGGAAGCAGCCTAAGTACCTCACTTCCACCGTCCTCCCATTGGCAAGAAATTCAGTCGTGTGGCCACACCTGACTGCAGGAGGGCCGGAAAGGAGAGGAAAATGGGTTTACCGAGGATCGTGCCAGTCTTTGCCACATCCTTGTTGTGGGTCTCCCCCGTTCGTTTATAATCTATAATTAAATCTCTAGAGAGCGCCTGTCCCAGGTTGGGTCTTCTTCGAGGCGCGCTGGTCACCGGCAATGGCCAAAGCCTTGGTTGATGAAATTAAGTAGCTGAAGTCTATTATCTCAGGGATAACTTGCAGCTTAGATTGTCTGCTGGGTTGTATGAAAATGAGTGAGTTTCCATTGAAATAATTTTAGCAACAACTCATAAGAATAATCATTCTTTCTGTCACTCACTCATGCCCCACCTTGTTCCAGAAGAAGTTAAGGCAGCTAGTTTTCAGCACATTGTGCACACGGACACCATTCGTTATCGATGCTAGAGCTACCGGTATGCCCTTAGGTTTTTTAGTAGTGCAGGTCAAAGCCCCTTGGTTGGGAGAATTGGGGGAAGTCCCCTGGTGAAATGGCAAGATTACGGAGCTGGGCAAGCATTTCAATCCAGTTCCTTCTTGACTTACATCAAAATCATCTCATTGCCCTTGGAATTGAAAACCCATCTCTGCAAGCTCTGAATAAATAATATCCAACCACTTTCTTGAACCCTCAAGGAGACATTTTTCTGGGGAGCAGTGAAAATGATTTGATGAGGTTTATGTGTATTCCCTGTTTCCCAGATGGATCGCATCCCCTTTCTTTCCCTTAAGAGTTCCTCAAGAACAACAGTGAATCCTTGCTTCCTTCTACTTGCGTCTCTGGAGGCTGAGCACTCAGTAAAGAGTCTGGCACATACTAGGTGTTTCACAGATACTTGTTGCATTAATGCACCACCATCTCTGGAGAGGACCACACCCCAGGAATCTTTTCCCACAGTAGCTGAATCTGCATGTGTTTGGTAGATGAAGGAAAGAAGGAACAAACGAAAGAATAAAAACAAGATGTGTGGGTTATTGGAGAAGGCAGGTTTCCATAAAGGTGAGGGCATGCCCCCCGTCGCTCCTGGGTTTGAATCTCTGCTCCACATCTTTTTAGTTGAGTGTCTTTGGACAAAGTCAGCCTCGCCGAGGTTCAAATGCCCTCATCTCTAAGATGGAGCCAATAACACGGATGCAGTGATGAAATGATGCTTCTAAAGTACTGAACACGGCTCCTGATGCCCAGCAGTTTGCACCGTCACAGATGATTTTTATTACCCTTATTGCCATCCTTCCACAAATGTTGTGCCTCTATTTTATGCTAAGCTCCAGGTCTATTGCTGGCACCTCTGAGATGCATTAGGTACTGCGTGTGCCCTTGAGGAACTCACTGTCCTGTGAGTGTCTCTTAGAATCACGGCCAGTGTGGGCTCTCTCATGTCCCATACCAGCACCCCTGGAGTTCCTCTGACTTCTTTTTTTTTTTTTTTTTTTACCGGGAGGTCCTGGGGATCGAACCCAGGTCCCTCCATATGGCAGACGGATGCCCAGCCATTTGAGCCACATCCGCCCCCCTCCTCTGACTTCTGATTGCCCGGAAACTTCCTGCAGGCATTCTTTTCTTTTTCCTTCTGTTTTTGCTGCTGACACAGCCCCCTGTTGCCTCCCCTCCCCACCTGCCCCTTGCTTTCGGTACTTTGTTTGTTCTATCAAGATGAATCCGAGCAGTAACAGAGGGCCTCATTAAGAGCATCTGTTAGCTTATTGTGTATTTTATTCTGATTTTTAGAGTGCTTCGACATAAGGGCTGGGGCGAGGGAAGAGCAGACCATCAGGTTTTATGGCTCTGCTGTCCCAAGCACTCCTGGCATCAGCTTGTATCCTGCAGTGACTCCTGGGCAAAGCCGTTCTACAGGTTGTTCTCTAGAACAGTCACAGACAGGGAGACAGGAGATGTACCAGCCTTCATTTCCTCACAAGGACCAGTGCAGCCTTCTTGGGAAAACGGAAACTGCACTAAATAAAGAGATATTTTTACTGCATGATCAGTCAGCTTAATTTTGTCACTGTACCCCTAGTTGCATTGACAACATGTGATGAGGAAATGTAGGAACATGCTATTTGTCTTTGTACTGTTAATAGCAAGCAATTAGAGTGTTCAATAATAGCATAATAAAACAAGAAAAGAAAAAAGTAAGGAAATCAAGGGAAGGTATCGTAAGAGGAAGAAAAATGACACGAAGTCAAGAATTGTTTGTAACATGTATATCAGAGGGCCTGTGAACTAGGTGAAGGTGCACTCGGAGCTTCCTAGGAGGATACACAAAGAGGGAAAGATCATTGGTTGTATGACTTCCAGTTATTTCTAGAACTGAGTACTGAGAAACAACTCTCCTTTGGGTTCTCGTAAAAATAGGGTATTGACAATGGAATGAACAGGTTATTACATATGAGTTTCTGTTAGCCCTTTGATCCTAGTCTCAACATTGGCTTGCCCTCCACTGCTTTTTATTTTTCTTGATGGGATGGTAGAAAACAGCAGCTGGCTTAGCAAGTTATATGTATAAATAAGGTCTGAGTTTCTGTATACCAAGGGATGGTATAGCTTACCAAAGTGGTTTTATTCTCTTTGTGTTATGGTGGTTGCATGGGACAATGGGGAGGGGAGAGGTGGTCCAGGAGAGCTTTGTGGAAATAGAAGACACCCAGTTTCTTGCTCTGTAATGTGGGGGTAGAAGGAGAAGGTGGGCCTGGCAGAGAAATGGCCTCTGGGTGTCATTTCTATGGCTGGTGCTGACCCACTGGTGGGGACAGCCTGAGCACAGTGGTGGGCATTTGTGGTTTGAGTCAGCCCAGCACATTTTCCACTTCTTCTCTTAAGAACAGCCATCTACATTTGGGATCTCGCCTCTTACTTACTTCACCTTTGTGGTGCCACCCATCACAGTGCCATATCTCATTGGCCACAGGCAGGGTCCTTTCGTTCAAGGCAGGCCACTTAGAATGTGTCCATGGAATATAACAAATGAGGCCATCAGAGCCTTGGCCACTCTAGTTCTGGAGCTGTGAAGACCTTACTCCAGAGCTGCTAGTGGACACATTTCCCATCATATGGAGAGTCCTGATAAACGCAGACATGGCGGCGGGGAGAGGGGGAGAGAGAGAGAGAGAGAGAGAGGCGCTTGAGTTCTGGGTTTCAGTCTCCAGGGTCCCTTGAACTACTGCTCTAGTTACTAAAATGTTTCCTTTAATTCTATGAACTCTCCCATATCTTTTCCATAAATTCTTTCTTTCTTAAGTAAAGTTGCACTGGCAACAGAAAGAGTCCTGGCTAATAGAAGTGCTATGTGGAAAGAACTTGGAGTTTGAGACTGACCTCAGTGGGAGAAAAGGGTTGACTCCACTGTGTCTGCCTGGTAGGAAGATGAGGAAGTGGTAGGATGCATCTTGTGTATTTGCCAGCCTTGGCCTGTGTCAGTGCTTCTCAAACGTTTTGGTCTCAGAACCACTTTATACTTTGAAAGATTATGGAGGACACTGAAGTTTGTTTATGTGGTTATATCTATCGATATTTACCCTATTTGAAATTAAAGTAGAAAAAATTTAATATTTATTAATTCATGTAAATATAACAGGCCAATACATGTTAACATAAAGAATTTTTAATGAAAAATAACTTATTTTCAAGAGAAATAGTGAAGAGTGGCATTGTTATACATTTCTGCAAATCTCTTTAACGTCTGGTTTACTAGAAGATGGCCAGATTCTCTCATCTGCTTCTGCATTCAGTCTGTTGCGATATCATATGTCATGTGGCCTCTGTGAAAAAGAAAATAACACTGTTTACTTGTAAGAGAAGGAAAGCAAAAAGTCAAATAACATTTTAGTATTTTAGGAAAAGAGCTCTGATCCTGCAGATCCTCTGAATGGTACTTTGAGAACTTCTGGTCTTTAGGATCTCCAAGATCTCTTTCAGCTTCCACATCCTATGATTGATTCCAAGAGGGAAAATAATCTTCCTATTTAACATAATTACATTAGTGTCTCCTTATCTGGGTTCAGCTGCTGATATGCTGGGGAACTTCAGGTTGCACTTTTCCTCTTCTGTGACGTGGCAGTCATGGGGATAGCCAAAACTGTGCATGGATCACTTCATTCCATCTTCCCAACCATGCAGGAGGTAGGGACGGGGATGGTTTCCCTTTTGTAAGAGAGGGAAATTCAGGGAAGTTATAGTGGGTCAAATGGTGACCTCCCACAAAAGATATTTCCATGTTCTAATTCTTGGAATCTGTGAATGTGGCTTTATTTGGAGAAAGTCTTTATATTTGTCATTAATTTAAGTATTGTAACTCAGTTAAGTCAACTTGGATTAAGGATCTTAATCTTAGTTAACTAAAGATAGGTGGAGATCATCCTGGATTATCCCAGTGGCCCTAAGTCCAATGGATGTTCTCATAAGAGATGAATAAGGAGAAGACACAGACAGAAGAGCTGCTGCCTTGCAGAGAGGGGGGCAGACCTGGGAGCAATGCGGCCTCAAGCCAAGGAACACCAAGGAGTACCGGCTGCCACCAGAAGCTGGAGGAGGCAAGGAGTGGATGCTCCCCTGCGTCTCTGGAGAGAGCTCCCTGATTCCAGACTTTTTAGGACTGTGAGGAAGTGAACTTCAGTTATTTTAAAACACCCAGCTTGTGATCATTTGTTACAGCAGCCACCCAAACCTAAAACAGAGGGTAAAGACTTGCTCAGAGTCACTCAGCTGCTAAGGGTCAAAGGCAGTACTTGAACCCAGATCTTAACTCCTGCAGTTGTTTCAAGATTTCAGGAGCTGCTGGGGTGGAATAGATAAGGTTTTTCCCTTTCCTAATTTTATACATTTGTACATACACGTGAATGTATATTATGTATCTATAATAGATAAAGAGAGAGAGCATGTGCACACTTAAGCATGTGCTCTTGCCACTGGGTGAAACAGAGTCACGTCAGTATTGCTTTTTCAGTATTAATAGCAATTAGACACAAAATCAGTATTTACGTGTAAAGCATAACTTGAAGATTCTCCCTACATATAATTCTGGGCTTCACAAATGAATGTGTAGATTCAGTTTGAATAGTTGGTCACTGCAAAATGAATTTCCTGAAATAAAGGGAATTTTGAAATCATCACACTGCCACTGCTTTGGGACTACTGGCATATTAAAATATGAATGTATCTGTATTTTCACACTTTTGTCACACAGGTGTGTGTTTGCTCAAAACAACTGCTGGTTTGTCTACCCTTGTAACGATCCTTCGAATTTTGGGGGTGCTTTGTGATTTTTGTGAGCCTCCTCATTGCCACGATCTCATTTGCTTCTCAAAGCTGAACTTGGCAGCAAGTGGTCCAGGTGTAGGTGAGCAGGTGTGACTGCCCACTTGACAGATGAGAATGTGGACAGAGGCAACGAGCTGGGCTCAGACCAGGGTTGTCTGACCTGGGGCCCGTCCATCCCACCATCTGGCCACACTGCTCTTTCACTGAAGATCAGGACATAGGGGAGGGGTGGAGAGAAATTTCCTCCTAAATATGGTCCCACACTTCATGCTTTTGTAACCATCAGACTGTGCTATTTTTTTTTTTTTTCCCTGTCCTCATCACCAGGGTCCCCTAAATGCCAGTTGGGTTCTGTGTTGCCACTTGGGCCCTGGCCCTAGGAAGACGTAGGGTGATGGGAGACAATTGAACAGCTAGAAGCGATGGTTTCCCGGTCGACCTCACTTTCTGCAGTCATCTGAGTAAAGTAGAGGGCTCAGCCCTCCGCTCCATGGCATAAAAGGCAGGGGACACCTACTGCAGTTCCAGAGTAAGCTCTGTAGCCTGGGTGATTCCCCAGTTGCACTGTGACCTCTTGAAAGCATTTGCTCAATGAATCCCGAAGACTCATTGAGTGCGCCGGCACCTACCAGTGGAGGGCGTTAGGATTGTGTTTAGCCAGCAGTTATTGAGGAGCCCCCTGGGTGCCATGTGCTTCCAAAAGCAGGCTACCCATCTTTAGAAGTTCTAGGGTTCCCCCAGCACTCTGGGAAGGGGTAGTAAATGGACTTTGCTGGCAGCAGGTCTGAGGAGCAGAGGATGGGGATGGGTGGAGGATGGGAAGCTTTCTTATTACAGAAGAAACAGGGAATGTGTATTTGAATAATGGGGGTCAGACAGATCAGGAAAGTTGTGTATTTCTTGTTATAAATGCTGGCACACCCAGACACTCCCATTCTGAGCTCAGTGAAGTGAAGCCACTGGCTCTCTCCAAATTGTCTCCAGTAGAACCATCAAGGGTGCTTCCCGCCACCCCCACCTTCTGCCCCTGGCTGATTCCACCGGGTGCACGTCCGCGCTTAGCATTAGTGTCCCGTGCCAGCTGCTGCTGCTGAGTTAGAAAAGCCTCATCTTCCGAGAACCCCATTCCTTAAAAAGCAAGCCCTCATGCCATCGGCCTGATGCTGGAGAAGGAGTCAGGAAGAGCTGGAGTCTGACAGCCTGTTTAAAAGGTCCTTGTGACTCAGTTCACTCTGCTCTGTGTTTCTAACTGAAGTCAGCCCTCAAGGGGGCTGCTGGAAGTTGCACCAAGCAGCTTCATCCCCGTGATGTGTGAGGATGGCACTGTGGATAGCAGGTTGGCACTGTCCTTGTGGGGCTGTACCACGTACCTACAAACACAGGCTCCAGGAAGGAGGGAAAACAGCCCCAGGAAACCGGGCTCTGGGGCTCTCTGACAATTTGAAGGCCACTGTTGAGGAGCAGCCATTCAGAGTTCCCGTTGCTGATGGGGATTCCAAAGTACTGGGTAACAGAGAGGGACTCCCCCTCCCGAGCATGGAGTGCCATTTAATTCCTCTTAGTGCTGGAAGGGGACTTGGTGCAATTGATTTGGCAAAAAGGTTAATGTGTTGCAATGGCTGCCAGTTGGGCAATTGAGTCACTGGTAATTGGGACGGGGAAGCATTTAATTGGATGCATGGAATGCAGGTTCAGTCAGTATCCTGGCTGCAGCAGTTTCTCAGTGCACGTATGTTGGGGGAGGCGGTCAGATGTGCTCCTGTTGCCACTTTTACTCTTTTTACCCTCCCTCGTTATAAAAAGAATTGCCACGACCATCCGCTGTCTTCTCGCCAGCCCCTCTTCTCACGGAAAACACAAAGCAAAAGTTTCTGTCTCTTCTCTGTCATTTTATTGGAGAATTGCATAAATACGGACCCTTCTCTCTTATAGACCAGTGGCCTCCTTACTGGGATGGTGCATGAGGACCCACTAGAGCAGGGGTCAGTGAACTGCAGCCCACAGCCAAATCCAGCCCATCACTTGTTTTCGTAAATAAAATTTTATTAAAACACAGTCATATCCATTTACTGTGGAATTGTCGAGTACTGCTTTTCTTTTTAAAACTTTATTTTGTACATTTAGTAATTGAAAATATAAACAATAATTTTAAAAAAAGAAAATACAGTTGAATAAAAACATACATTTCTCAATTAAATGTACTGGATACATATAAATGTTTTTTATCATACAATATGTTACACAATATTATTTGATTCATAGTAACGCAATCATACAGTATTTGTCCTTTTGTGCCTGGCTTGCTTTGCCCAACATAATGTCCTCCAGGTTCATCCATGTTGTCATATGCTTTTCGACTTCATTTCTTCTTACAGCTGCCTAATAGTCGGCTGATGGACACCTGGGTTGTTTCCAACTTTTGGTGATTGTGAGTAGTACCGCTATGAGCATCGGTGTGCAGATGTCTGTTCGTGTCACTGCTCTCGGTTCTCCTGGGTCTGTACCCAGTAATGGTATTGCCGGGTCACGTGGCAAGTCTAGGACTGCTTTTGAGCTACAACAGCAGAGGTGAGCAGCTGCTCCAGAGACCATCTGTCCCACAAAACCTAGAATATGGACGACAGATCTAAAGTAGAAAATGTTGCCGACCCCTTAGGGTTGCCAGATTTAGCAAATAAAAATACAGGACACTCAGTTAAATTGAGTTTTCGATAAGTAAGGAATAATTTTTTTAGTAAAAGTGTATCCCAGATTTAATTGGGTGGCGTCTTTTTTTCCTTCATTTATCAGGCAACTCCACGACACCTGCACTAGGGTATGGGAAGAAAATATTCCAGCTTTTGTTTTTCCTCAATCCTTTACATTCCTATTTCTTTGAATGTTTTAAAATATTGTATGCAGTGGTACATACATAATTTGTATATAAATGCATGTACAATGTTGGGGAATAGTAGCTGTGCTCAAAATTAATTTATGCTAATAGAGGTGCATGATCGAAAATTTTTGGAGGCAGTAGGAGAGCAGTGA
Source organism: Tolypeutes matacus (assembly GCA_026826555.1). Lineage (NCBI taxonomy): Eukaryota > Metazoa > Chordata > Mammalia > Cingulata > Chlamyphoridae > Tolypeutes > Tolypeutes matacus. Next base: position 9,143,240 of record JAKSZT010010873.1, on the reverse strand, counting down.
AAAAAAAACCTTTAAAGTGTCACTGGAAGACCAGTAACCAAATTCCTTCTCTGGTTTATCTAGCTATTTAAATGCTCTGGTTTTTGTGTCCTCACGAGTGAATGGACGTAATAATCAGTTATTGTGAAAAACCAATGGCAATGTACATGTACAGGGTCGACCAGAATGCCTGGTATACTGTAGGCACTCTATAAATATTCTCTTTCCTTCCACTCAAATAAAGATAAATCTCTAGGGAATGGAAGGTACAAACTGTCCCCAGAACACTGCAAGCAAATTTCCCTCAAATGGGCTTTCTCTCTCTAACATTGTCTGTCTGCTTTGGTGACTCACGCAGGGGTTAAACTGTTGACGTCTGCCGAGTCAGAGCATTCTGCAGTGTGGTTTCAGTTCACATGGGTTTGGAGACATAATTTGGTTTTCATTTCGGTTTATTGTGCGAGTTTCCATCCACATCTCTTTTGTTATCTGGTGTTCTTGCGAAACTTCACAGGGATTCATTTGTAATTGTCCAGACAATAGCCACCAAGGAGACAGGCAGGCTCAAGATAAGAGCCAGGGACATCCCTGGCATGGTGTCCAGCCAAGGAAATGGCCACTTCCTGGAACCTCCCAAGAAGAAGAAGGAAAAGGCCCTGGCTTCCGGGAGAACCGGAAGGACCTGGCTAAGAGCTCTTGAGCAGGGCATGCCCCACCTCCCCAGGCATGCCGAACCCTTCTGCCGGCCCGAGGCTGGTGTGTGCAGGGTTCTTGGACAAAAGCTGACTTTATCAGCCCTCAGAGGACCCCCACCTGCTTCCCGGGGGAGACACTGGAGTTCTTTCTCTTCGTGTAGCAGCAGTCTAAAGGCTTCTTCTCCAACAGCAGGGCAAGTCAGTCCCTGATTCTTATCCCTTTCCAAGTCAAGGTGAAGGCTGGCAAAGGAGGGCTGCTCTTTCCACACAGGGGCACAAAGGGTCTCATCTCTTTGGATGTGAGGTGACAGGAGGTGAGAGAGAAGCAATGTCCCTACTTGCCCCAACGGTCCACCTTCAGTTATCACAGGAAGGAGATGTTGCTTTCTACCATTTGTTCATTTGTTATTCATTCATTCACTCATTCATCCATCCATTCGCCAGCAAAACTTTCCTGAGAATCTCTTCCACACCAGTCCCTGATTAGGCACAGGGAATATCAAGATGGTTAAGACTCAGTAGCTACCCTCAAGAAACCCAGTTTGGAGGAGAAATTTAAAAAGTAAGAGATGTTTACATTCTGGTGAGTGCTGGGTTACACAAGAGAGCAGTGTGTGCTATCAGAGCTCTCTAGAGGAGCATTTATCACCGATTAAAAGTTCAAAGAGGATGTTGCTTGAATGGGGTTTTGAGGGCTGAATAGGAGTTTGCAAAAAGAAGAAGGAGAGTGGGGAAGGGAATAGTAAACAGAAGGAACCACACTCTTAAAGCTTCAGTATGTTTGAGAAGCTGCCTGTGGGTTTTTAGCATTTATTTATGTTTATTGAGTAGCTGCACTGAGCACTGTTTGCAGAGGAGTCAGCTGTGAGAGATGAGACAAGAAGGGGCCAGGTCAGGAAGGGCCTGTGAGCTAAACTGCTTTTCTATTACCTGAAAACAATGGAAAGTATTAATTACACAGGAAACAAAAAGCAAAATTGGCTTTTTGGACTCAAAACGCACATGGTGGTTTGACTATTTTTCTCAAAGTGTAAAAGCTCCCGGCTTCCTGCCACATCTTCTGAATTTTTGTACCCGATACTCACAGCCTGCCCCCGTCTGACTCCATTTCAGAGCAGGCTCCCATGGCCCCTGCTCTCCAGCACAGACTCTTTATTCAGATTGGGCCAATGATGCCTGCCATTTGCATTTCACCGATGAAGAGACCGAGGACCCAAGAGATTAAAGAACTTTCCTCAGGACACAGAGCCAGTTTGGCGTGGAACTTGGATTTGAACCCGTATCTATCTGTTAAAGCCAGAGTCCCTGCAGCCAACCTCTTTCCTGGAAGAACTCAGCTAATGGCGCTTGATCAGCAAGTGCTGGTGGACTGATTGCTGACAGTCAGGTCTTTTAGCAGGCTTTTGGCTGAGCTGGGCACCTTCCTGCTCCCTCCATCTCCTCCTTCAAAAGCCTGAGTTTCCAAGGCTTCATGCCATGGGTACTTGGCTTTGAAAGAAATGAGCATATTTTTCATTTTTGTTGCCAGACCTGCCCACGTAGCATGGCCGTATTCCTTTCTCAGTTACTGTTGAGCAGGATGCTAGAATACACAGGTGGAGGGATCTCATTTTAATGTGTGGTATGGAGAGGGCTGGATGGGAATCTTTTCCTTTGCCTCTTTCCCTGGGTCTGTTTGGAAATGTAACATTTTAGAGCCCTTCTTGGCTGGAGGGTTTTTTATTGTAAACATAAAACGTTCATTGAGACATTAAACGTTTTACAGCTGTTTTTCAGCACATAAATTTTCATAGACACCCACCCTCGCACTGCCACACCCCCCTCATATAGTTCTTCTGCTTCTTTGCTTCCCCCACTTCCCCAAACAGTTCCAAGAAATGTAGTTGAGGGTGGGTAGGGAGCCAGACGACCGATAAAATATCATAGGCCATGTAGATCCTCCAGTTTGGAAAAGCACATGGTATTTTAACACAAAGAGGAATGTGCATGTGCCAGCACCCTGCCAAGGAAAGCAAACAGTCCCCTTGCTCCTGTCATCCCTAACATGAGCCCCTGGGAGTCTGAGCCTGGTGCCAGGCCTGAGAGGCTACTGGGCCAGTCCAGAATGTGTCTCCACTCCCAAGCAGAACTGGAGAAGGGACTGGTGGGGAGAGCCTGTGTCAGGGTGGCAGGGGGTGGGATTTGTTGAGGGGCATCTTTCTGATGGGATGATCCATGGGCGGTTTGGCGATTCATCAAATCAGGGTCCAGCAGAAAGCTGACCTAGTTTGGTCCCAAAAAAGGTCAGGAGAGGCCAGGAGAAGAGTGCACAAGGAGAGGGAGTGGTCATGGTAAAAAAATATCTGCTAACCTTTGACCCTGAAGGGTGCACTGGGTGCCAGGGGAATGCATATCCAGTTTCCTGTGGCCCATGGGTAGCATGTGCTCTCTTTGGCTCTGCCATGTGGTAGATTGAATTATTGGTCCCATTTCTTCACTCCGCTGTATGAGTATTATAAATATACACCCATGGCATGTCCGCATTGTGGGTGAAGTGGACCTCCTTGCCCTTTGGATTTTGGCCTTGTTCATGGGAGTTTCTTCTCCACGATAATAAGAGCAGAGGCTTGAAATGTGCTTGCAGGATTGGCTTTGCCCAGTTGTGTAGCCTGTGCCTCTTCAGTTTAGGTCCCAGAAGGAACAGTCTGGAGCCAAGTTCAGTAAAGCCCGAACAATGTTACCCAAACCCCAACCAACCCATAGATCACGAGTGAGAAAAAGAAATAATTGTTCTTGTGAACCACTGAGGTTTTGAAGCTGTTTGTTATTCAACAGTATTATGGCAATAGCTGACTAATACATCCCCTAATGGCTTCCTATTACACTTAGAATAAAAATCCACACTCTTTATCAGAGTCCACATATCCTGCAGACTTGAGCTCCTACATACTTCTCAGACTTTATTACTCACTGCTCTCAGTCTTGCCCAATGCCATCCAGTAATCCTGGTCTTCTTTCTATTCATTGGACACACAAAGCCTGTGCCTGCCTCAGGACCTTTACACTGGTTACTGCCTGTGCCTGGAAAAAGCCATGACTGGTTCTTTCTCATCCTTCTGACTCAGTCCAAAGCGGCCTACCCTGACACCTAGCTAAATAACAGTGATAACAGCAATAACAATAACCATTTATTAAGTGTTCATTGTGTACCAGACATTGCCAATTTCCAACAGCCCTGTGAGATTGGTACTATAATCGGTTTCTCTGTTTTACAAATGGGGAAACTGAGTTGATGAGAGGCTTAGCAAGTTGTCCAAGTTACCCAGCCAATAAATGGTCGGGTTGGCTTCAAACCCTGTCCCTCCCCTCCCCCATCTCTTGAGTTTCTTCTGAACAAGCATGTGCTTGTTTCCTCCTTCACTGTCTGCCTCTGCTTCCCTAGAGTGTATGCCCATGAGCTCACACAGTGTCCAGGGAGGTCCCAGGGACACAGCCTGGCAGACTGTAGATTGCTCAAGTCCTGGCTTTGCCACCAGTCCACTCCATGGCCAAGGATAAGTTGCAGCCTTTCTCTGGGTCTCAGTTTCCCCATCTGTCATATGAGAGGCTTGCCCCATTGAGACTGAACATTATAATTTTCCAAGAGACCCCACCGCTGAAATAACCCTCTTCAGGACAGCCCTGGGGCACAGCTGCCCGGGAAACACTCAAGCCATCAGCGCCAGGGAGCGTGGACCTTGACTGGGTCCTTGGGCTCTGCAGACCTTCGAGGGATGTCACATTGCGCAGTTCCTTTCCCCGCAGGCTCAGCTGTTCCTCTCCTGGGCCTAATGCAGTCATTCCTGCACTTATCCAGAGCATCCCATGTCCCTGGCTCCAGCCTGAATTCTGGAGGTACCAAATCTTGGGCAGAGTGGCCACTCAATAAATATCTGATGAGTGAATGAATGAGCGCATGGATGAATGAACCTTGTCTACACGCCCACGGAGAAAACAAACAGTACATCCAGACAACCTATAAAATAGCCCCAAAGACTACATGCAAATAATGACGCTTGCCCAGGGGTGGGATTGTTTAACTCTTCCTGGGCGGCCATTCAGGCATTTCTTTATCCAACATATGCCGGCGTATTCTTTCAGGCCAAGCCCCGGGACACAGAGTTAAATAAACGTGGAGAAGCTTAGCCCCACTGCTGAATGTAAAGTTCACCTGTCGGCTCCCCCATATCATTAGGGCCTCGCCCATGGCGGGCAACAGGCATGCCTCCCCATTGGAGACCACGGCTCTGATTACAGCAGAGCCACGCTCGACGTGCCCTAACTGGTTAGCAGGCGGCAGCTGGGTGAACTCATGGGCACAGATAGGAACCCACAAGGAGATTAGGTAAGGTGCTTATTTGAGGTGCTGTCAGGGCCCGTGGCAAAAGAGTTCCCTAGGGCTCGCAGCGAGCCCTCTGCAGTTATTTTCCATGCCTGCTCAGATTGTACTGCTGGGTGATATTACATCTGCATGTACCTTGCCCTCTGACACGGCAAACACAGATGCTGCCAAAATACTTATCTTAAGTAGGAAGGGGCATCTTTGGGGGAGGTGAATTGATTTGCAAAGCATCCTGACACACGGTAGGTCTCCTGTTTCCCCTCGCAATCAAATGATTCATCTTTATACCCCTAAGGCCACAGCGAAATTCGAACCTGGATGAAATCAGGGGACTGCAAGTTTTATTTGTAGCAGTGGGACCAGAGCAATTAACCAAGTGTATTCTGAAATGATCAGTTGCTGATCACACAGCCTGGGTGTGTTTTCGGCTTTGTAGTAGGATCGGGGCCCCTGTGGAGTGGGTGGGCCAAAGCTATGATGAGCTGACACCCTGCCCCCCAACCAAGGGCTGCCTTGGGCAAATGCAAATCGGGGCTTAACTGCTGCCTGTGTGCCAGGCATCATATATAATATGATCACCTTTAATACTTACAACTGCAGGTGGTCGTGCTCCCATTTTACAGATGAGGAAACCAGCCCCGGGAAAGGTAAAGCTCTCCCCACCACTAACAGACAGGAAAAGGGAGAAAAATTGGCTTTTTAAGAGAGCACAACATTAAAGTAATTTCACACAGACAGTTGTCTTAAAATTAACCTACTTTTTCTTTTCTTTTTTTTTTTTCTTAAAGGTAAACCCAAAATACTGAAACTTGTGTTTTAGAGTCTGGTGGCATGATATTAAATAATAATGAAACAGTTTGTGTTTGTTTGTTAGTTAGTTTTTCTTTCTTTTTTTAAAGTTGGGGATATATATAAAAGAGTTGAGAAATTATTTATTTTAGTGGAGAAAAATAAAAGTGGGAAATACACATTTGGAGAAAAATGGAACATGAATTAGGCTAGAGGAAGTGTTTTCTGGTCTAGTTTAGGAATAAGTAAGGAAGGAAAATTACAGATCTTAAAATAGGTGTAATATATTATATATCTGTGAAAATGGGCCAAATAGATTGCCTCCATTAAAGCCTTATTGGATGTTCAAATCTCAGGTTACCTGGAATGCAACTGTACTTCCTATATTTAACCAGGCTTTTTATAAACCGCTCTTCTTAACACCTCAAGCTGACAACCACATCCTGGGCTGTTATTTAATACCAAGCCTGACTTTTCACTCTGAGGGTCCTCAAAATAGACAGAAGTCCAGAAAGTAGCCTTTAAAAAGTCTCGCGCTGTTTACAAGTCAAATGCTTTTTGGCAGAGTAACAATGAGCTGCCCACTTTTTCTCCCCTTCAGTAGCAAATACACTGTCATGGGGCCAGATACAGGAGAAAAATAGAAGAGCGTATGGAAAGCATTTCTAAGAAACAAGGAAGGGAAGCAGATGTGGCTCAAGCAGTTGGGCACCCGCCTACCACGTGGGAGGTCCCCGGTTCGGTTCCCCGTGCCTCCTAAAGAAGACAAACAAGACAGCGAGCTGATGCGATGGGCTGGCGTGGCGAGCTAACGCAACAAGATGCGAGCTGATGCGATGGGCTGGCGTGGCGAGCTAACGCAACAAGATGACGCAGCAAGATGACACAACCAAGAAACAGCGAGGAAATACAATGAGAGACAACAAGCAGGGAGCGGAGGTGGCTCAAGTGATTGGGTTTCTCCCTCTCACATGGGAGGCCCCAGGCTTGGTTTCTGGTGCCTCCTAAAAAGAAGATGAACAGAGAGCAGACAGCGAGCACAAACAACAAGGGTGGGGGGAGAAATAAATAAATACAAATAAATCTTAAAAAAAAAAAAGGAAGAAGAAAGAAGAGAAAACAAGGGAAAAAAGAAAAGTTAGCAACACCTTTGTGAAAGTGTAAACCTCTGTGTATTTTAGCTCCTGCATTTTCCAAAAAGGGGAAGAGAAACACATTGCCCAGACAAGCCAGGTGGGTGATCGCCATTGAACCATTCAGAACCTCAGTTCAGCTGGGGGACTGAAATGCCAGATACAAAATTTCATAGCTGTTCTGCAGCTCCTGAGAGCTGTGAGAAGTGGGTGTCACCAGGCCTCCTAGTTGTGCCACCTGTAAAACAAATTCCCTTTGGGATGAGGAGGTGCCAATTGATTTAGAAAAAGTAAAGAAACAATTTGACATCACACTTAGTTCCAAAGTGGATTTGAAGGGACTCAAATAGGAATGTACAATGCATATAAAAGACATATGGATGTATTTATTTTATATTTTGAACAACATTTTCAGAAACTGATTAGAGTAAAAAATGAGAGGGAAGCGGCTGTGGCTCAATCAGTAGGGCTCCCGTTTACCATATGGGAGGCCCCAGGTTCGGTTCCCGGGGCCTCCTGGTGAAGGCAAGCCCGCCCGCATGGCGTGGTTAGCTGACCCGGCGAGCGCGGGCAGCAAGGGGGGGATAAATGAATAAATAAATAAAATCTTAAAAAAAAAAAAAAAGTGAGACTAATATATCAGGAAATTAGACAAATTATTTCTTCCATTTAGCATTAAAGTTAACTGAGTTTTCTGCGAGTGAAAAACCAAGAAATATATATATTTCTTTTTCTTGGTTTATATATATATATATATATAGTCTGCCTAATGCAGAGGAGAGAGTAAGAGAGCAAGATAGAGGAAAGAGATTCCTTTGCCTTGGAACATAATTCTAAGAATTGATCAGATATTTATTTACTTATTAAAATGAAAAACCCCTCAACTAATGACACAGTATCTTTGAATAGTTTCCTAAAGATAGAAAAAAATTCTTCTATCAGCCATGCCTTATATTTATCTGGAAAAAAAAATAAAGTGTGATGTTAAACTATACATTAAGGAAGCCCTTTCTGCAAAATATAAGGCCCAATTCATTAGTAACATGCTAAAATTCTGTGATTGAAAACAAGAATTCACAGGTCAGACTAGAAGCAAAGTGTACATCGTAATGAAAATGATGAACTAGATTGAGAGTCATCTCTGCCCCTTCTGCAGGGAAGTGGGCTGCTGCACGAGAATTAGCATTTTTCTTAGAAGGAGGAGGAGGAGGAGAGAGAGCTCTGAATCCTCTCAAGAAAATGAACACAAATTCTGGCCTTGATTATTTAAAACAAATCAAGGCCAACTCTTGCCAACCAATTAACTCAATCCATAAAAGAAAATCCCTCCATCTCTTATAAAACATCTGATACTGAGGAATTCACCTGGACACAAAACTGATGAAAATATACCTTCAAGTAGTTGAGTGACTCATTTATCTTTCAAGGTTATTTATTGTTTTTTTCATGTTACTGTTGAAGAATATCTAGTTAAAGCAAGACTATTCTTTTTAACATAATTTAGGGAATAGGTTCAGGAGATTTTTAAATCCACTCCTAAATCATGATGAAAATTGACCAGATAAACGTATTTGTCTTCTGTTTTCCCATGATAATAACCACCTTAGTTAACATTTATGGAGCACTTACTATATTCTGAAGACTTTATATGCATTATCTTATTTAATCTTCACAAAAACTTTATGAGATAAGTGGAGTCCAATAAATTAAACCACACAATTTAAATAATGTCCAGGCGAGCTAGCCCAGCTAGCTGGTCAGAAATTTCAGGGGTCAGGCTTCTTGGTCCAAATATGTCCTGATCCCATATCAGGCATCACTCGGTGGCAATGGCAAACTCCTACTTGAATATCAGTGGGGATAATTCTGGGTCCTATGGCTGGCTACTGCTTCCAGTCTAGCAGCAGTGGTTGTAGGACTCTCCTTTGTAGGCAGCTCTTGTGTCATCGGCCAGATGCAGAGAAATGGAGCAGGAAGAATCCTGGAGTCAGGGGACCATCCTTCCACCCTGGTTTTTCAAAATAGAGTTGTCCTTATTGTAGCGAGTAGTATTGCAGAATTTTCACTGCATTACTGTCCTTCTTCATTTAAGAAAGCTAAAGAATCGAAGGGACCTTCACAAGGTCACATGGCTTATAAGTGGCAGAGACCAAGGGAGTCTAATGCAGTCCAACATATCCATCTCGAGAAGAGCGATATGCCAAGGAGAATGATTATTAAATTATCAGCAATGCGAACCCTTGTAATGACTCTCATAATTTCCTTGAGGCTCATCCCATAGGGCACTGTTAAGTGTTATTAGATCGTGATTATAAATGGGTCTGGCCAGGCGTTTCTCTTTTGCTCCATGGCATTTATTTCTCTAGAGACCTTGCCCCCTGGAGAAGCCTACCTCCCCACCTTCACTCACTGGGGATGAACTTCTGGGAGCACCACTGCCCTTCCTGACCTTTGGGCCTCCATCTAGAAATTCAACTGGTAAGTGCTGCTGGGGATTGGGTCTTGCCCACCCTCCCACCCCCCCAGAAGGCATGTTCAGGTCCCAACACCTGGCCCTGTGGGTACAGACCCATTGTCAGTAAGATCTCTTCAGGATGTTACTTCACTTAAGGTGTGGCCCCACTGAAGCAGGTGGGTTTTAATCTGGATTACTGGAGCCCTTTATAAGCAGAGTGTAAGTCAGATGGAGAGAGAAGCCATGGGGTGTAGCCAGAAGTGGGATGTCAACAGAACCCGGAAGAGAAAGGAGATGTTGCCATGTGCATTGCCATGTGGTTTGGGTTTGGCTCATGCTCTAAGCCTTTTGACATGCTGCGTGATAAAGATGAGCCTCCTAATGGATCACTTTGCCTCACTGAAGCCTCACAACTGTCTCCAGAATCCCCAATCTACAGATGAGCAAATGGAAACTCGGGGAAGTGAAGCCACTTGCCTGAGATCATGCAGCATGGAAGAGACAGGGCTGAAGTTTGAATGTGAAACCCTGTGGTCTCTGTATTAGTTTCCTCTTGCTGCCGTAACAAAGTCCCACAGATTTAGTGGCTTAAAACAACATAGATTTGCTCCCTTACAGTTCCGGAGGCCACAAACCTGCAGTGCATCTCACGGGGATTAAAGCAGGGTGTCAGCAGGGCTGGTTCCCTCATGATGATCCAGGGAAGAAGCCTGTTGCTTGCATCTTCCAGCTTCTCTGGGCCGCTAGCATTTCTTGGCTCGTGGCTGCGTGGCTCCAGTCTCTGTGCCTGCGGCCACATCTCCTTCTCTGACCCTGACTCCCCTGCCTCCCTCCTTATTGGACCCTGGTGATTACATATTGGGCCCACCTGGCTAATCCAGGAGCTGCTCACCATTTCAAGATCTTAAAGCGGTCGTACCTGCAGAGTCCCTTTCGCCGTGTAAGGTCGCAGCCACAAGTCCCAAGGATCAGGATATGGGCATCTTTGGGGGGCCGTTATTCAGCTGACCCCACTCCCCAAACCTATGCTTTTTCCCAGCCAATCATCTAGATAAGAGGGGATGCCTGCCATGGCCTGGGGGTTTTGTGTCTGCATCTCCCCTCTGAGAACAGATCCTTGCCCTTGTCTTTGTCCAAGAGGCAAGATCCTGGAGTCAGGGCCGGCCAGCTTGTCTCAAACTCTCAGTTCCAGGGTACATACCTGACCTGCCATGGGACATGAGACTCTCTGAGGCAACGAACCTCCCATGCTTGCAGCGATTTGCAGAATAATGATGGCAATGGGTTGTTTCTCATTCTGTTCCTATAACCATTTTTACATTTTATTTTCTGCTCCAAAAAGGTTTTCAACTGTGTTTATCATCATCATCAAGAGGTTAATGGGCTCGTCATTTCCCAACTCCGTAGTAGGCCATTAGTGGGGCAGGTCAGAAAAGAGCAGCCTCCAAGAAGTTTGATTTGCTTGTCTTTATTAATCTGTTTGGAATCTTTTGGCCCATTTCCCTGAAGACTTAAAAGACACAGTTAGTTTTCAGGGAGAGCTTTTCAGCATTTAAATTTTCCCTTTAGTTTTGTTTACTTGTTTAACGTCCTCTCAGCTCCCAAACCAGCAAACATGCCCCATGTCACCAGGGAGAGATTTGTGCTGGCTAAATTTGTGGTTGTTCTCTTGCTTTTCTTTCTCCACTCAGCTACTCCAGTAGTTTCTCTGTGGTTTGTGGTAGGCTTGCAGTTCTTGACCTCGAGACTGATTGGTCTCGTCGGCATTGGCTGGCAGCACGGGTTCCTTGTGACATCTGGGCCATCCCTGCTTAGTCTGACAAGAAGAGCTTGAGCTCCTCCTTGGGTTTTGGAGATCTCATTCGTAGCCCCACAAGGTCATCCTCAAAGTCTCACATTCCTTGTTGGATATATGTATTAACCCCTTCGGTAGGAGGAGAGAGAATTGTTGACAAGTTAGGGAGGCAAATCATCCACTGAAGCCGGCCCAACGTAGGCTGACTTTAAACACGGGTCACGAGTGCTTTATTTCCTTGTGTGTATGTTTTGGGGTGGGGGGAGGATGAGAATATTTATAGAAGATGAAAGGCAACCTCAGAAAACTTTGAGAAACTACAATGAGGATGAGTCCATAATAAAAATCGTGAATATTTCTCACATTTAAGAAATGTTCCTTCTATTCTGTGTCAAATCTGTGCTGGACTTTTTAACTAAATTTCTGATTTAATCCGCAACCATAATCCTGTAAGGTAGGTCTAATCAGTTCCACTTTATAGATCAGGAAACTGAGGCTAAAAGTGGTAAATAGATTGCAAGATCCCAGAGCCAAGAACTTCAGCTACGAGTCAAAAGTGCCCTCTTACTGGACTCTGCTCTTTCATCTACCTCCTGGCTACTCAAACCTGGGTCATGAACTGGCAGCATTGGCCTCCCTTGGGTGCTTCTTGGGAATGCAGAATCTGCATTTTAACAAAACCACCGGGTAGCTTGTGTGCACATTGCAGGCTTTTGTTTTTTTTTGTGGGGGAGGGTCTTTGGATTTTTATTGTGGTAACATACTCAACACAAAGTTTCCTGTTTTAACCACTTTCAAATATTCAATTCAGTGGTGTTGATTACATTCACAATTTTGTGCTACCATTACTACCGCGCATTACCAAAACTTTTCCATCACCCCAGACAGATACTGTGCCCACTAAGCAATAACTGGCCACCATCCCCTCTTCCCCCACTCTACATTACAGTTTGAGGAGTGCCGCTTGCCTCCCCTCACCTCCAGCTGAGTTTGGTAGACAATAATTGATCATTCCCCACGGATTAAACCTGCACTAAGGTTGCAAGGACAGTAGGACCCAGCCCCTGTAATGAGGAAGTCCTCGCAAGGGCAGCAGACCTCAACCCCCTGGCTCTGCGGTGCAGTGATAAGAGCAGCCACAGGATGCTCTGAGCTCACAGAAGAGTGGAACGGAACGAGAGACTGCCTGCCGGAGCTGATCCTAAACTGAGTAGGAGGCCGTCACTCACTGGGGCTGAGAACAGCAGCTCTGACTTTGCACTGTCTGGTTTCAAGTCCTGGTTCTACTACTCTCCAGCTGTGTGATGTGGGGCCAAGTTACAGAACCTCCCTGGGCCTCAGTTTCTATTTCTGTAGTATGGGGATCAAAATAGTACCTACTTGAGTAGATTAAATGATACAGGATTTAGGGGATTAAATAGTGGATTAAATGAGGGACTCAGAACAGTGGCTGACACTCAGCTTAATAAATGCCTGTTATCACTGAAGGCTGAGGAAGAGTCTTCCTACATCAACCAAAGGTTGGGAAGGGTTTTCCAGGTGGGGGGCAGGGTGCAGATGAGTAAGAGCTCTCCAAATGCAGAAGCACACTGAGCATGACATCTGGGACTCCCATTGAAACAGTTTCACTCCATGAAAGCAAGGGTTTCCTGATCACCTACTTTGTCCCAAGAACTGTTCTAAACTCTAGGAAAAAAGCAGAATTTACAAAAATAATTCTTATACCTGAAGGCCTTAGAGTAAAGGGCCTTTCTTTGCCATCATTTTTATGTTTATTGCAAAGCTATACATTTCCCTCTAAGCACGCTTTAGCTGCATCCCACAAATTTTGGTGTCTTGTATTTTTATTGCTATTAATTCAAAATATGTTCTCATGTCTCTTATGACTTCTTCTTTGACCCTCACTTTTTTATCATGGCCTTTACTCATTTCTGTTCTGCTCAGCCAGCACTCACTGAACACCTGGGGAATACCAGGTAGTGGCCTTGGCACAGCTTCTGGACTCAGTGTTGATAGCCCAAAGAGGCATCCACCATCTAGCTGAGGGAGACAGACACAAACACAACTTTTTATATATCACATAATAAGACTATTCCAAATCTCTCAAACCCATGTTCTCAGACTCCCAAGGTATTTTTCACTACTCAACTGCTGCCTTTAAGGTAAAGCCTGTTCTGGTTACCACTGTACCCCAGCACATAGTAGCTACTTATTCATATTCATTCAACTAAGTTGTTCTTTGGTACCCATGCATCTAGTCTCAATCCCTTTTGGCTATTCTCTAAAGCCATCTTATTTCAACTGATTTCTCCAATGTTTAGTGAAGAAGTATCCAAATTGTATTGGGTAGTGTTTTGTATTGTCCCTCCTCTTTCTAATTACCCTGCAGAGTTTTCAGTGAGATCCTATGGGATCACACAGACCTCAGCACTCCAAGACTCTCATCCATTTCCTTTGCCACCTTTGAGCCAGAGAAGCCCTTCTCTCCCTCTGCCTTCCATCCATCGTAGACTGGAATGTATGTTTGGGCTCCTGCCCAGATTGTGCTTGGAGTGGCACCAGCTGCACAGGATACATGAAATATTTGCTCTGAGGGATCCAGAAGTGGCGATCTGAGTAGGATCAGCTGGTGCTCAGGATAAAAATCATTTCACCATCTTTGCTGAAAAGTCACTGTGTTTTCTCCCGCACTCAGCAGTTTATGGTGCCATATTGTTTGCAGTCTTCCGGCCCCAGCCTGTTTCGAAATGTGGCCAGATGCTGTTAAATAGTGCCACATTCCAAGCCAGAAAGAGTTGTTTCCGTGGTGAGGGGGAAAGCCTCTCAGTGCAGCCAGCGTTGTCCTTCAGTCAGCACGTCATGAGATGGCCCGTCCTGATTGCCTATGAACATGACCCCAGATGTCTGCCCTTCTGCCCCATGTGGCACGCACCCCTATCCTCTTGTCAGATGGAAACTCTGGACTGTGGTGGGGAGCTGCTGCTTCTGAGAGGGGGTTTGGAGGATCAGGACTGTCTATCCCAGCCTGCTACCTACTTCTCTAGAAATTGCATCCTCTTCTGTCTGCCTCTTGTGTGGCCATCCCTTCCTCATTTGTCTACTCCTTCCTACGTGCAGTGTAGCATAGTCGATGAGAGGATGGGTGCCAGGCTGCCAAGCTTCCATTACTGGCTCCCAGACTTATTACCTGTGATAACCTCGGACACATTGCTTGAGGCCACCTAAGCCTCAGTTTCCTCATTTGCAAAGTGGTTGCAATACAAGTGTCTCTCTCCTAAGGGTGTGAGGATTCAATGAAGTGATGTCTCCAGTGTGCTAAGGAGTCTGGAACATGGCAAACATTCTACCTGTGTCTGATCTTGTTCATGGCAAAAAGTCTTTGGGTCTGCTACAGGTATTTTAGTGTTTTCAGAGAATCCACTTTCTCACAAATACAAATGTTTAACTATCTGCTTTTTGCTTTAGGGCACAGGATCTGCCTGTGATATAAATATTTTTGAATTCTCAGAAAATTTAAGATATGGTTAGTGGGTGGGGGAAGGCAGCAGGCAAGAACTCAAATGCCTGGCCCGCAGGGTAGTGTAAGCGAAGTCTCAGAATTGCAGAAAGGAGTGCATAGAGCGGATACATGGTAGTTGTGGGGACGGTGGTTAGGTGACCCGCCTTGAAGCATGTGGAGGACAAGGCTGACGGGCAGGGTTTGGGGAGGGGTGTGTTGGGACAGAGGCTTGGCCGGCAGAGGGTACAGCATAAGCAAAGGCAGAACACGCTGGGATGTGTCAGGCACCAGATGAGTCTGGGGTGTTGGGGGGATGGATGTCGGGGCATGATGAGACCCTATGGTAAAGGGGCCGTGAATGGCAGCTCAGAGATTTACTCTGGCTTCAGGAAGCACTTGGGAACCACTGAGGGTTGTAAGAAAGAGCTGGACCATAGCAAAGGTGTATTTTACGGAATCCGTGGTGCTGTTGGCCAAGGAGGGACTGACATGGAGAGAAACAAGAAGCACCCATGCCAGCCTCGGTAGGAGACCCCAGCCCGGGATTTCAGTCCTGACCTGAGCTGGTGGAGCAAAACGGAATGGGGAGGGCCGTGTCGAGGTTGCGATTCTCCTGAGTGGGGTGCCGGACGGAGGGGAGAACTGGAAGCCCTGATGACTAGAAAGTAGGGCAAGAGCAGTAGAGCCGAGAACCCCTCCCTGGGGGCATCCGACTGGAGAGTTCCTAGTCTGCACAGAAGAGGCGAGCCGAGCACAGGCATGGGGTGGTCCCTGAGCAGTTCCAAAGGGAGGCACGGGGAGGGAGTGACCTGTGGCCAGGGGCCAGGGGAGCCCTGAGGCCGGGACCAGGCTGGGCGGACTGTCTGGAGGGAGCTTGACAGAGGCACTTAGGAGATACCTTGGCATAAGGGCTGGGGTTGCCTCAACAGTGCAACCCCAAGGATGGTGAGCAGGCTCCAGAATCACCTAGAAGGCTATTCAAACCCTGATACTCCCTTTCTCAGGCTAGTCTAGAAAAGATTCTACCAGGCAAACTTGGATTGCCCAAGACTGGCAGAAAGTTCTGCTCTTCTTTCTATCCCTCAGGTATTTTCCAGCCTGATGTAAATGTGTATAGGGCTCCTGCATGAGTTGTGTCCAGACCCTAAGATGAGAAATTCAATTAACCAAGTTGTTTATAAAATGAGAGTAAAGCATGTCCAGAGTCGGGTCCTGTCACGTTATCCTGTGGGGACAGGGCGTGGGCTTCAGGGCTCAGGCCGTGTGACATCCATTGCTGACACTCACAGACCTTTTGTTGCTTGTTTTATTTTGGTCCATGGCTGCTTCCCAGCACCAGAAGTTTCAACTGTGCTAATTTCTTCTAGTACTGGTTAGAATTTCTTCACTATACACTAATGTACCAGATGTCACAACTTGAGATAAAAAGAAAACAGTAATTGGCACAGACAGTTGTTATTTACAATCGGGAGGTTGGCTTTAAATACCCTTGTGCTCTTTCATTAGTTGTATTATAGTCTTATTATGTATTTTATAGGTAATTGTGATTCTTGGCTTTGGGATTTTGCAGCTTTCTTTTTGGTTTGTTTTGCAACCAGATGAGTGTGGCTGGTATGGTTTTGGAACAACTGGGCTATCGTAGAAAAAAGAGTTGAAGGAGAAAGAATTCTTAAGCAAGCCCCCAAAATTATAAATGAATCCAAAAGGAAAAAAAAAAAAAATCCTCTAGAGCTTTCTAATTTCCAAATAGTTTTTCTTTATAATTTTCTGAAGTTATGAAATTAGCTCAGTAGATTGGAATATAGTTCATCACTCTAATTGCTGAGCATTTTAATTATCAGGCACATTTCATATTTTTGTGAAATGCTCATTTCACAGCCTACTGGTAGGCCTTTTTCTAGTATGAGGATGTGAATATTCACACCAGAAATTAGGTGCTGACCCTGACGGAGCTTTCTCATCAAAGGGAAAGGCAACTGATCCTGTGCGTCCGTGAGCAGGAAACTAGCTGCGCCACGATGTGCATGTTTTGATACGGAGAATAAAAATAAGCACCAGAATCCTAGATTTGGTCCCAAAATGCTTTCCTTTTTCTGCCTCTGCTCTTTCAAGACAGTCATGGCCCAGGGACCAATTTTTAGGTTCTGGCATTTGATAGTGCAGTGTTTTGATATTCCAAAATCTTGGTGAAAGGATGGGAATGGTTAGAAAGCAAAAGTGGAAGTCATGTGAGGGCCTCAAAGAGATTAATGAGTGGTGAGTTCGAGTGCTCACTACACATTAGGAGCTGTTACAGGCCACATGGTTTTATGGTCACCGTCCATGCACCCATCCACACTCTCCCCCTCTTCTCTTTCTCTTGTCTTTTCCTCTTCTCCCATTCCTTCCTTTCTTCCTTCCTACCTGGCTCCCTGCACAGGTTTATCAAGTGCCTATCACATGTCAAACACGTGTTCTAGGCATGGGGACACAGCAGTAAACAAAGCGAAGTCCTTGTGTGCGCTCTGATTCTGTGCGGGTAAGATGAGTAATTAGCACAATCACACGTTTATTTTTAGTATATTATTTAATATAGTGGTTATATAGTTATATATAAATCAGGATCCAATCATGAGACAGAAACCGCTCAGTAATTTTAACATGGAATGTCCAGTGTAAAGAATTACTAACTCTAATAGGGTATTGGCTACTAGGTGTAAGGAAAACTCTTAAGAATCCAGGGCTACAGATTTGGGGGTGGCCACACCCCCAGGGCCGAGGCAGAGCACCCACGGAGGGACCAAATCTGGAAGGGGGACCCGTTCCCCAGAGCTGGGGTCTGGGCCTCACTGGGTCGGTGCCACGGCCCACTGCATGGCAGAGATGTCCCTGAGGCCATGGGCAGCAGGACTTGGTGCCAGGGGAGGTGCCGCACCATGGAAGTCACTGGAAACGTGTGAGTGGGAATGTTGTGCCGGGAAGCCACCCTCGGGGGAAGCCTGGAGTAAGCTGCCCGCTGAGAGGTGCCTCCCTGCAGGAGCCCTCAGGGCCAGCACAGAGCCGGCCTCCTCCACTATCCCTCCAGCGCCCTCTACTGCCCAGGCTCTGCATCGTGCTGGCAGTGAGGACGTGTTCCTGGGTCACGGGCAGGGCAGTGATGGTTGGGTTTGGCGCTGGGAGGTAATAGATTGACTACTGGTGCAGATCCTAATAAGTGCTATTAAAAAAAATAGGCATATCAAGGAGGATAAGGAGCATTAGGTGTGCTTCTTTACAGAGAATGTTTGCGGAAGACCTCTCTGGAAAGGCAACAATTTGAGCAGAGACCTGAAGGAAGTAAGAAGGGCCAGCAAGGAGATAGCTGGCGGCAAAGCATTCCAGACAGACGAACAGCATGTGCAAGGGCCCTGTGGTCACAGCTGGCCGGGCATGTCTGAAGAGCTGCAAGGAAGCCAGGTGCAGCACAGTGGCCAAGGGTGAGGGGAAGAGAGCGTTTGGCCAAAGCAGGCAGGACCTTTTAGTTCGTATTAAAGAAGTCAGCCTTTAAGCTAAGAGAGATGGAAGACCTTCTGGGGAGTCTTGAGTCCTAACACAAACGGACTTATATTTCAAAAGGCTCCCCTTGGTTGCCACATAGAGAGTAGATTGGTGAGGGGTGGAGGGACTGAGGACCAGAGCAGCGTTCCGGATTAGGAAGCAAACTGCAGTGACCCAAGCGAGAGACGATGGCAGCTTGGGCAGGGCAGATAGCAATGGAAGCAGTGAGAAGTGGCCAGAGTCTGACAAGGCTTAGAAAATAGATTTTCTGAGGGATTGGAAGCAGAAGAGCACAAGGAATCCAGAATATTCTTAAGATCTTGGACTTGAGGGACTGCATGAATGTTTGTTTGAAGAACCTCAGTGTCTTCCATAAGTAGATCTTTAAAATACTGTCACCATCATTATCACCATTACTGTCAACTGATTTCCAGCTTCTCCCAGCCAGGACTAGGTGGGCTAAAATGGGCTAAAAAGCCCGGTTCACAGGTGAGAAGCAGGGGCTAAACAAAATTAGGTAACTTGCTCAAGGGGGTACAGCCAGTAGGTTGCTAGATTGTAAGTTCCCTAAGGGCAGGGCTTTTAAAAGGTCTGTCACCAGAGAATCCTTGGACAGTGCCAGCGCTCCATGGATATTTGTTACATGAGTAAGATCGAGCCTGAGTGGATACTTCTGACTCCACACTCTACTTCTTTCCTCTACAGCTTCTGAATCTGGGTCCTGGACTGTCATGCATTAGCACTATGCATCCCTAAGATTTCAGGAATGTCCAGCTGTTTCCTAGCATGGGATTAAGTCTCCCATGGCCCCACCTATGACCAAGCCACTGGCCGCAGGTGGACAGCAGACGCTTGGCCCCCCGAGTGACGTTCCTCTGGCCTGTAAACAATGGGGCAGTTTGTCCTCGCTGTTAGCTGGAAGTTTTCTGATACCGTGTTTATGGGAAAGCGCTGTTACTATTCTTAGATGGGTGATAGTTCTCATTTATTCAGAGCTCCACGTTTGTGGGTGGAATGAGAAGTTGTAATAGAGAGCAGGTGCCTCTCATTGTTTTCTGCTACTCACTGGATAGTGTTTATTAAAAAGGAAATCACAGTGGTGTGTCTGGCGCTGAAGTCTGAACAAATAGCCCAAAATGAGGAGTCCCAGGAAGGTGGGCAGGAGGCGACAAACAAAGAAAAGCAAAAACAAGTTTGAGCTAATTGGGATCAGGCAGTACTGTGCATGAGAAATACGAAAAGGGAGCTTGGCTGCAAAATAATTATTGTGTTCTCCCTTTGTTGGCATACTTCACATACTTTTATGGGAGCTTGAGAATTTGAATTTAACACGTTTTACTCAGGCCTGTAGCAGAATTTGAAGATATGATTCTGAACTCATGTAGTTGAAATGAGATCCTTTAAAGATGTTTAAAACTGCACACGCCCCACCTTGTTTTACCCTGTTCCTTGAAAGAAGCTATTCCAGGTACTCTGAAAAGAAGGGCTGGAGACTTTAATTCAAGGCAAATTCTGAAATTTGATAGGCATTCGAATCCACATATCGGTGTCTCACATCAGTTCTTTGGCCAGTTCCCTGAAAGACCTGTTATGTAGCTGTGTGTATGTATGTGTTGTGTGTGTGTGTGTGTGTGTGCGCGCGCACGCATACAGGTGCTACAGAGAAGGCCATTTCCTGGCAGGGGGCACTGCTGTGGACTGGGAGGTACCCCCAGGACTGCTGTACTTCTTACCACATGGGCATCAACAAATCTACTTCTGCATTCAGCAAACATTTACTGTGGAGGACAAAGATGCATCGAATGTCCCCCTTGCCTGGACACACGCGTGATCTTGAGAGGGAGACAGACCCAAGTACAACTAAATAGAGTGCTGGCATGGGCAGAGGAGCAGAGTATGGAGGGACCGGTGCATTCAGCACGGGGAGTTGGGGAGGCTTCACGTAGGCCGCCACATTCGAGGTATGCCAGGAAGATAAATGGATTGTTCTTCCTATCAGAGAAGGGGAGGAAAGGACTTTCCAGGCAGAGGCAGGACTGTGAACAAGCTCAGGGAGCATGAAGACACGTGACCCATCCAGGGGACAGCATGTAGCCCCACACGGCTACTGCCTGGGCTCCATGCTGGGAGAGGTAGGCAGGCTGGGCAGTGAGTGGCCTCACGGGCCACCTGGAGACATGGGGAGCCGTCCCAGGCTTCAGAAAAGAGGGATGACAGCAGTGTCAACTGCCTCCATCAAACAAGGCCGTATTTTTGGAAGTGTCTTGAAATACCTCAATTCCTCTTGCCTCACCAGCTCCTTGCCTCTTTCCTGCCTGTTCAGTGAACTGAAATATATCAGAACTATATTCAGCTCTCTCCAGTAATATCATAAAACAAAAATATCTCGTGGGTTTGCAACTTAAGACTGTTTTGACTGTTTGCAGAAGAGCTTTTGAGAGTCACAGTGTGTTGTCCCCCCAAAGCCTTGACAGCTTTTTGATGAGTAAACCTGGACCTGGCTTTTACCCTACAGTGATGTTCTTTTGTGGCTTGTCTCCTCCAAGAACTGAAATACCCAGACTCAATCTCTCATTTCTTCTCGAAATAGAGAAGTCCCTATGGAACCCTCCAGGAAAGTCGAGGCTTTTGAGACTGCTCACCTCTTCTTCAGCCTTGGATGTGGTTTTTATCCCTGAGGGCCAAGAATGACTTATCCACAGTCCCCATCTCCCTGCTCCTACCCCTAATCCTTGTGGATTAGGCATGAGCAGTATGGTACAATATGGGAGGAGGAGTCCATCTAATGGGAGGTATTATAATAATCATGAGTTTCTTGACCCTAGCAGTTTTATTTTTCCTCCTTGTGTCTACTTTTCATTTCCTTTAGTCAATGGAGTTGTTGGCATTAGGTCCATTGCTTTCTACTGAGCCCACAGATTGATATGGTCCTCCCTTTTATCCTGGTCTCTTGTTGGAAATTGGTAAATAATATATTGTGGAGCTTTTCAGGAGCCTGAGTCCTTCTGAGTCAATGTCGGTAGGGGGCCGTCACGACTCTATGCAATGGACCATGTAACAATACTCATTAGATTCCTCATTTATTTATCTCTGGAGGACTCAGCCATCTCCCCCAGTTGATCTTGAGTCTATCATAGGAGGACACCATGGGTACTTCAGAAAACCTTAATCCGACTTCCAAACTGATGAGATCCTTGAGAAGTGAAGTGGGAAAGGGGAATACAGAGCTTGGATTGATAACTTCAAAGAAATGATCCAGCACCCTCAGAATGATTCCTTCCAGGGTTTCTCTAGAAGCAACCCTGATATGTGAGGATGGTGGGTAAGTGGTAGCCTTTCAGACCAAGTTTGCTTGGCTCTGCCTGGGAAGAGCCAGCACAGCTGTGGGGACCTGGGCTGAGTCCCGGTGCTGGCACTTGCTCGCCATGTGACTTTGGACAACTCACACCTCACATCCCTCAGTTTTCTCATCTGTAAAATGGAGATTCCAATAGTTATAATAAGAATTAACTGAGACAATACACAAACAATGCCTGGCAAATAGTACTTAGTGAATCTTCTTATGATTATCCATTTAGCACCAGTAATGTGTTCAGTGCTAAGAAGTGTAATCTTTACAAATTAAATAGATTTGGAGTCAGTGTATTTATTTCCCTCAACAAATCCCAATTTTATAAGTATGTGCACTTTCAAATTCTCCATGAAATTTTTAGATAAGCTTCTGACAAAATTTTAAGATAAATTTGAAGAAAAGGAGGGAAATTGGGAACGAAGCAGGATCAGGAAGATCTCAGTGCTTACTTTGTAAGGGTCACCATTTATTGTTTTCAATCCCAGCGTCCACTGTGCCACAGTTCGTTCTCTCTCCCTTCCTGCTCAGTAAACACTGACTCTCTGCCTTCCATGTGTCAACACTGTCCTGCAGGATGTGCTGTGATGATGGAGATGTTCTTTTTCTGTGCAGCCCAATACAGTAGTCACTGCCAAGTGTACCTGCCAAGCATTTGACATGTGGCTAATGTGGCTGAAGGACTGAATTTTCTTTTTTTAAATTATTTTTTCTTTTATTTTTAAATAAGCTTTAGATTACATTAATGTTACATAAAAAATATAAGGGATTCCCATATGCCTGACTCCCTCCCCCTCCCACACTTTCCCACATTAACAACATCCCTCATTAGTGTGGTGCATTTGTTACAATTGATGAGCACATGTTGAAGCATCGTTACTAACCATGGGCTACAGTTTTCATCATAGTTTACACTCTGTCCTGCACAATTTTGTAGGTTATGACAAAATAGACAGTGGCCTGTATCCATCACTGCAATGTCAGGCAGGACAATTCCAATGTCGTGAAAATGCCCCCATATTATACCTATTCTTCCGTCTTCCATGAAGGACTGAATTTTAAACAAATCAAATTAAATTAAATCAGATTAACACATGTGGCTAGTGGTTGCCATTTTTGGCAGCACAGTCCAGGCGCTGCAAATACAGACGTAAAAAGACCCAGTGCTTGCTCATAGGGAGCCCTCGGTCTAACGGAGACCCAGCCATGTCCACTGACAGCTGCAGTAGGACAGCATTCACCTGGAGATTTGTGTCCGGTGCTGAGAAAGCAGGAGAGTCAAGGAAGACTTCACAGAAGGCTGTGTAGCATATCTTGCTGGGCCTCTCCCTAAGAACCTCTACTAGGGAGAGAATCGCCACTGAGTAAGCCCTTAGTATGTGCCAGGTACCGGGACAAGCACTTTACTTTCCCTAGGTGATGTCACATTTGACCTTCGCTGTGGGTATTACCTCCCCATTCCACAGATGGGAAGCCCAAGATTCGCGCTGGTGAATAACACCCCAAGTCGTACATCTCAGGTTGTAGTGAAATTGAGGTTTGCCAGACTGCCAAGTCATACAGGGCAGACTGTTTCTTGATTCACCCTCTCCAACCCGCCATCTCCTTTGTGGGGTTGCTTTTGATACTCTGGCGATTGGTAGCCACTGATATGCTCCCGGTTGTCCACACTTTGTTGGAAGCCAGGGTTCATGTAGCTGGCTTACCACTTAAGAAATGAGGTGACAGAAAGACCACAAACTACTAACTACGCTGGTATTTACATAATGTCCTCCCTCGCGACGATTGATGCTTGTGTTGTTGACGAGGGTGTCACATGTTCGTGTACTCATCCCAGTCTCAGTATGACTCTGAGGATGGGGCCAAGTCATTTCACAATTGCGGTAAATGTTCCAAGCTTCTCAGAAGACCAACGCAAGAGCAATTCAAGGTATGAAATTCTAGGTGTGGTCTCAGAGTCATTTTATTTAACAACTTCTGCATTCTGCTTTCTCAATATGTGAGATGGGAACATCACCCACAATCCACTTACCTCATGTTTGAGTGCTCAAGGGAAGGTGGACAGGTTGGCTTGAAGACATCTCTGGAAAAACTGTCTAACCGAGTGGATTGCTTTGCCCAGCCCTGAACCAATTCTGTCCTGTTTCTTGAAAGGGAACCTTATTCACCAACTCAGATGCTCCTCTTAGTTTCAGGTTCGCACTTCCCAGAAACACCCACGTTTACCTAGCACTGTGCAGTTCCCCACAAGGTGATGGCACTTGACAGGGATATGATGTCCCCTCTTGGCAGTCAACCTGTTTGATTCATTCCAAATCCTCCTTCAGATCTCTAGCTATTTTGGAGCTTTGACAGATCTGAATTAAACCAACGAACTTAATCTGCTTGTGGAATGTTATAGCTGGAAGGGATCAGAGTCTCACCTAAAATTATCTCTTCTATGTATCCCACACATTGGGAGGTATGACTCTGGCCCCAGCCCTTCTCAGTTATTAAAATTAGATATTAAGACCCAGAAAAGGACGCTGCTCAGGATGCCTTACAGTGATTGCTTGCTCTGCACAAGACTCTCTGCTCCACACTTTGTGTGGATTAGATCACGAGTCGATGAAGAGAGAGTATTGCTATCTCCATTTTAAAGTTGAGGAAACCCAAGCTCAGAGAATTTTAGCAGATTGTCCTAGTTCATCAGCTAGTAAACGATGGAACAGGGGCTTCCACACAACCAGTCTGGTTCTGGAGCTTGTGCTTCTAACCAAGGTGTAAGAGACGTTCTCCTCCCATGCAGCAAGTTGGTGGCAGAGACGTGTGGTCTCGATCGAGGCTCGCCTTTTGTGCCCCGTGGAAGAAGAGCGGAAGGCGAGGGGCCCTTGGAACTGGATGGGTATAACAAATCATTTCTCCCAGCTCTGCCCCTCTTTCCACGGATTAAAACAGAAGCTCTGGATCTCAGCAATCATGAGAAGTCACAGGATCAAGGCTTTTCTAGTCTAATTTCATATCCTTCTAGTCTAGTTTCATGTCCTCCATGTCAGTGTCTCTGTCTGGAATAGTCAGTGGAAGTATCCAGTAGGAGCTCAATGCATGCTGGTTTATTTTGTTTGTTTTGTTTTGTTTTTGGTCAGGCTGCTGGGGTTTCCTGCTCTCCAGTCCTTTTAGCTGGTGAGTTCTCTTAGGGCTTTCTCTGTTCCCCTCCCAAGGCACCCACACCTTTTTCACTTATCTTCCTTGAAGGTGGGGTCAGGGAAGGAGGGTCCCAAAGCCATCTTATTCCCCAGCTCAAGAAGCTTAAGGCACCCTCCTACAAAGGTGTGTCTGTGGTTCCCTGTCCTTGGACAGGTAAGAATTGGAGGCAAAGAGATGTAGGCTTGAAGAAGTCTGGGGCCAGCTTGCTTCCCGCAGACTTACGATCACTCTTTCCCACACCGGGGAAAAAAAGCTTAAGGCCACTTATTCAGGTACCATTGATTCAAGAATTGATTAGTTCGTTTATTCACTGATGGATTGAATGATTGATTCATTAAGCGCTCATTCTTTTGATGTCATGCAGCACTAAGTGCTGGAATAAATGATAAATAAGTTAAAAACAAAAAGGCCTCTCAGAAGGGCGAGGAAGATAATAAACAAGTAAATAAGTAGATATGCAAGATAATTAGAGACTCTGAAAAGCACAGTAAAGACAATAAAACTGGGCTTTGTGGTAGCAGGTGGAGGGGGGAGGGGGGAAGCAGGGAAGACCTCTGTAAGGAGCTGACATTTGAACCAAAAGCCCAGGAATGCAAAAAAGCCTGCAGCTGGAAGGGCTGAGTGAGAGCATTCAGGCAAGGTGAACAGAAAAGGCCCCGAGGCAGAAAGGAGCTTGGACTCTGCAGGATAGAACACAAAGGGGCCCACATGGCTGGAGCAGTGTGGATTGGGGGAGCTCGGATTTTATTCTAAATGAATAAAGGAAACCACTGAAGGGTTATAAGCAGGGAAGTGACAGGATCCTCAAGATGTTTTCAAAAGATCTCTGGCTGCCTGGGAGAGCAGGGGTTTAGAGCGGGAGAGCAGAAGCGGAAGCTGCAGATGACCTGGACTGTGACCTCAGGGGACAGGCTGGAGAGGGTACCAGGAAAAGAAATGCCCCAAGCTCCTCTGCCACACCCTACCCTTCTGGAAGATTCTTTTGCAGCTCTACCTTCTAAAAACAGGACGCCCCGAGTTACAAGGTAGCATTCCGGAGCCAAACAAATTCTATCGTTTCTGAAAGGTAAATCAAGACAGGGAAATGATGACGCATTCACCACAACTGCAGCGTTTGGTGTCTTGGAACCCCTGGCTTGTTCCCAAGCCTACGTGCCTGGGACTTCTTTAATGTCTGCTGGTAGCTGGGCCCTTGGCTATAAACAGAGTTATTTTGGAAAATATGTGTCTTGCTTTTAAAAAGTTGGAAGGACAAGACAAGGGAGCTGTTTTTCACATCTCAGAAATATGCGCCCTGACCCCCTTGCTAGCCACCAACAGCCCCCCCACCCACCCCTCACCTCCACCCTGCCCCATACAGTCCTCCCCAGGAAGGAGACCACGTCTATTTCAAGAACTGCTTTTATTTCATGAAATGCTGTTACCCGGGTATAGATTGTCTGACCCTTGGTGAGCAATGTGATGTACTTGATGCTTATGTGTGCTTCCTACTTAAAAGATATTGCCATTTTTTCCCCTTGCTTTACCTAAAAGCTATTATTTAAATGTTGTCTTTTAAATGAAAACAGTGATGACCATGATGATGATTTCGGTGGTGATGATTTTGGTGGAGGCGATGCTCTCAGCAGGTAACACGTCACCGAGCGCGTCTTCTGCACTGTGCACTATTCACGGTCGTTTATACATCGCCACACATTGATCCTCACAGCAGCCCCATCAAGTGAGGACCACTATTATCCCCGCTGTAAATGCAGACAAAATCCGAGCAATCTGCTTCCAAAGCCTGCTCTCTGAACCACCACCAGACTTTGGTGAGCTCTTATTTTTTGGTGGTGGGGGGAGGTAGCAGGGGCTGGGATGTTTGGTGGCAGGTAGAAATCTTCACCCTCATTTGTTGGAATTCCCCTCTCTTGACCTTCTTGCCATCACCTCATTCTGCCCTTGCTCTTCTCATCCTCTTGTCTGTCACCCTGCCCCATCCTGTTTACCCCTTTCGGGCTTCTTGTTTTCAGCCAAGTACTTGGGCTTTCCATCGAATTTTCTTGCTCTCTATGCGTTTGCCTTCTTGTCTTTGAGCATTGCTCCTGCCAAAGCCTCCAGCTGCCCCCCTCCCCCCAGGGCTGCCCTTGTCTGGGTATTAGGAGAGAGGGTAGAGCTCACCTCTCTTACCCTGGGGCTGTGCTTCCAATATTTTGCCTTGCACAGCATCCCAGAGATTCTAAATACTCTCTAGGGTGGAAAGGAAAAGGCTTCCAAACTGTTTGGTCATTGAATTCAGGAATGATGGACCCCAAATTATTAATGTATCCCCTTCCTTCTACCAGCAAAAGAGGATTCAGTCCCTACTCTATTTCCCAAACACAGGCTCTGGTAACTTTTAGGTTTATTTCTTTCCAGTCTATCTTTTCTATGTCCCGTTTTACTTTGTTTTGTACTTTCCCAGCTGTGATCATACTATATATGCAATTTTCAAGGTTCTTTTTTTTTCTTTTTCTTTTTCTTAAAAAACAGCATTCTTAGGTGACTACAAAGACCTCCTATACTGTGTTTTCTTCATGTATTTTATTTTATGAATATAAGATACAGTCAATTCTAAGATAGACTTTTATGTTCTACTAAGAAAGGAAAAAAAATACATCGCTGATTACACAATGATCCAAAGCTTTCTTCTCTCTCAGAACATATTATTTCATATTTATCAGGAAAGCTCTCTTCACTTATTTGGACAAAGAATGTATCATATATCATGTGGCTGTTTCCATGCCTCTTTGGATTGTAGTATGATCGTTTGGAAGACATTTTAAATGTCAACTAAACTTTGCATGGATGGCACCAACAATGGACATATTTCCATTGAAAGTGAAAAGTTTACAGGGAAAACAACATGTCACAACATGGATGAGGGGCGGTCCATTGTTTATAATGACTGTATAAAAGTCGGGTGTGTATACTAAGCTTTTTTTAAACTGTTGTCTTAATTGTCAGACACTTAGATTTCAATAGACGTTGAGCTCTATCTTCTTCATTTACTGTGCAGTTCAGCAAACCAAAACCGTGGCAAGTGAGGGCAGGCCTGGGTTGATGGAGGAGGGCAAGGGGCCAGTTTTTAGGGAGGAGATGAATTCTTGGATACCATGCAAAGAGAGGAAAGGAGTTTGCACCCACTCCCCAGCTGCACGTTGTGTTAGCTTCTCCTGGGAAACGGTTAGATCACTCTTCAAAAGCAAGGGTCTTTGACAGAAACCTGGGAGAGGCTAAAATGGGCCTGCCAGGGGAGGTTGGGGCTGAGATTGGGAGCCCTGGACCTAGGGAGGCAGAGGAAGGAGCTGGTATTTATTGTGCACAAAGACATGAATATTGTTTTCTAAATAAACGTAACCGTTAGGATGGTGGTAGTGATGGTGATGATGATTCCGGCAGGTAACATGCACGGAGCACTTCCTTTGTGCCCTGCATGCTCATGGCTCTTTATATATAATGGCACACTTAATCCTCACAATGACCCCTAAGCTCAGTGCCATTGCTTATAACAGGTAGATATTATTAGCCCCCTTTTATAGATGAGGACGTTGAGGCTCAGAGAGGATAAGTTCAAGTTCACAACCAGGAATGGGGAGGGGCTACCCGTTGTGAGACCACGATAAGACCACAGCTCCCAGGTTTCCTCAGAGGAGCAGAAGGGAAAGAATGAGAAATCTATGGTCCTGCTTGGCTTTCTCCCCCCATCCAGCAGTCCTAGGGCATGGAGTGAAGTCCTAGGGGTGAGTGAGGCTCTTACCTATTTGGGGATTGTATAACATAGTGGATGTGTGTCTAGTCCTTGGAGCCAGGCTGGTAGCTGTGTGACCTTGGGCAAAATATTTCATACCTCTGAGCCTCAGTTTCCTCATTACCGAAATGGGGATTAATAATAGTAACTGGCTCACAGCATTGTTGTGAGGGTTAAATGAGTTAATACATGCAAAGTGCTTGGAAAAGATCCCGGCATAGGGTAGGCTTTCAGTCAACGTCAGCGGCTACTGTGACTGCTATTTTAGCTGCTCCTAGCCGAGGAGCCCTCGGAGCAGTGTGGAAGTGGCCCCCTGAAATCTCTGTCCAAGGCCCGTGGCTCCAAGTTGAACTCCTGACCTTTAGCATGAGGACCCACATCTGTCAGCGCAAAGGACCACCAAGGAATACTCATGGCTGAAGATGCCCAGGTACCCCCTTTGGTGACCAGCCAGTGTCTCCTGCCAAGCCTGAAGTCAGACTCACAGCCTGTGCCCCCACCTGGGCCAGCCAGGGCTCCCTTCTGCAGCGGGTCAGAGGGGCTCTGGGGCAGTCTGGGCAGGAGCAGCCAGAAGGACAGAAACCCAGCTCCCCAGACGTACAGGTGGCAGCTCAGGAGATGCTAAATTCTAGAGGCTTGTGCAGCCTCCAGGGAATATACTAATTGAGAAATAACATCCATAAAAAATAATCCAATACCAGTATGTAAAACTAAAAACAATAACCAAGTGTGACTGGCTATCTAGAATTAAGCAAAGTAAGATGAAGTGTCTTTTACGAGCAGGTGCTACAAGTAAAGAAGGGCTGCAGTCCTTCTCGGGCCTCCCACCTTCTGGGGGCAGGTGCCACCTTTGGCTGCGGAAATTCTCACTTCTCAGCAGCAGCTTTCAGCACCGTTCTCTGGTCATTTCTTTGGGCAGCAGCTGCTAGGAAAGAGACTCAGCTAAGTGCTGTTTGTACGGTACGAGGAGGTCTCTCTCGAGCATACAGCCATGCAGTGGTGTGCTGGTAAATGCTTGACAGCTGGCTCTTTGGGGGAAAAGAACGTGTGTGTATGCATAGACACACGTAAGTTTATTGTAAATTTTACTGATATAAAAGATGTGTAGTACACAATTTACAAGTAATCATAACCTGCACAATATTCTTTATTTTAAATTCCAGAGAGTCAGTCAATTCTGAGCATCTCTCACGTGTTTATTGACCATTTGCATATCTTCTTTGGAGAAACATCTAATCAAGTCCTTTGCACATTTTTAAATTGGGTTGTTTGTCTTTTTCTGGAGTTGAATTGTAAGAGTTCTTTCTATATTCTGGACACTAAACCTTTATCAGATATATGATTTGCAAATATTTTTTCCCATTTGGTGGGTTGTCTTTTCACTCTCCTCATATTTTTTTTTTTTCCTGTTTAAATCGTTTATTTCAACACAGGCATTGTTTTAAATTACACCTTGTTTTGTAAAACATCCCATACCTAAAGAACAGGTTTGAGAACAAGTACATAAAAGGACTATTTGACACAGTTTTAGTGAAAGTGCTTAAGGTTTATTAGTTTCAGAAACGTAGAATTGCCAACCACAGAAAGCAATATATTCCCAAAGTTGCTTGGAAAGTAAAATCTTTACATGTTTATACTATATGTTTAAATGAGATATTCTGAAGCATTATTATGATTATTAAAAATATATTATTACAATAAGACCTCTGTATTCAACAGAGGATGTCACTTTCATGGAGGTATGAATTTTCCAATTTGATTCCATCTTCATCATAACCTAAGTGGACTTTCTTCCACCACCTTCAGTCTAGACACATATTTACCTCTTACATAAAGTCATTTTTTATTAGGTTTTGATAGTCTTTTGTGCACAAAAGTTTTTAAGTTCAATGGAGTTTGACTAGTTTGAGTCCCTTGTGTTTCCAAATAAATTTGAGGATGAATATAATTTGATTTTTAATCATAGCTGTGTTTAACAATTGGCTCACAAAATTCCTGAAAATTTAACACTTGGCTCTTGCAAACTGTTATGAGTCAGCTCCAGTATACCATGACATACAAATGCAGGAAAAGTTCTGTTTCCATTTTTCCCCAGTGGCTTTAGAGGACAGAATATTTCCTATTCCCCTGGCCATTCATTCATCCATTTTGAAGGTGGCATTATGGCAGGGTGGTTATGGGCTCCCAAATCAGTAGACCTAAACTTGAATTCCAGTTCTGCCACTTGTTAGCTGTATGACATTATGCAGGCACCTTCACCTCTCTGAGCCATAGTTTTCCTGGCTGTCAAATGGGAACAATAGTAGTTCTAACCTTATTAGCTTCTCCAGAGGATTAAATGAGATTATCCCTGTGAGGCTCTTAGCATAACACCTGTCACATGGGAAGCCTCCATAAATAAAAGTTAATATTATTATCATTAATCTACATGCAGTGACCGTAACATATACTCTAGAAAGCAGAATGTTCTATGCACAATTTTAGGAATTCAACAAAATGAAATATTGTCCACTACAAAGAGATGACCATAGTGAACATGGAGAAGGTGAATAAAAACTGAAAGGAGACTCTGTTTTCTCTCTGGAAGATGAATTTTTTTTTTCCTCTTCCCTCTATGCCTCAGGCATGAAACACAGCAATAAATGTTCTTGGAAAATCAAATCAACAATACTGTTTAAAGATAAGTAATAGTAGAATATATCATAGTTGGTACTCAGGAGCCTACAGAGAGAAACCTTAGATCACCAGGAGGTCAGTGGAAAGGGTATCTCACCTGCTCAGTGATGTCCCAGCGGCCACCTGCACATCCACCTGGACATAGGCTGCAGTGTCTGCCGCATCAGGCATTGGAATGGTACACCATCATGAACTCATATTCAGTACATACACTGTTTTCTCTCCCATTGCCAGGCACCGAGGTTAGTGTGTGTCTAGTGGTATGAAGGGCAAGTCTTGGGCTTATTTGTTAGGCAGCATTCAGTGACCAGTAGCAGAGTAGCTAAGAATGGGATGAACAATAGTAACTAATTACAGGGGATGGGTCCAGGGCTGGCTTTTTGGCTCAGCAGTGTCAAGGCTCTAGGTCAGTGGCCCTGCCATCCTCTTGGCTCTTACCTCGTGGTCACCAGATGGCGTACACTGCTCCAAACATTACACCCTCAATACCATCTAATGTAGAAAAGTCAGAGGCAAGCAAAAAGGGGCTTCCTTTTCAAACTCTGTTAAGGGGAGGGGACCTGCTCCCAGAAGACTGCAGCACTTTCCCCTATATCACATTGGCCAGAGCTGCTTCACATATTCACTCCCAGACCACTCATTGGTGAAGGGGAATGGTTCGCCATGTATCAGTTGGCTATTGTTACAAAATTGCTGAGTAGCAAACCACCATAAAACCTCCATGCCATATAGCAATAATCATTTAATTCCCATGGTCTGTGGGTTTCCACTGAACTTGGCTGGGCTCCCCTGACTATCTCAGCTGATCTTGGCTGACCTTGTTGATGTGTCTGGGAATTGGCTGGGGGTTGGCTGATCTAGGCTGGGTTCAGCTGGGGCAACTTGCAAACTGTTATGTCCCACCACATGTACCTCTCATCTTCTTCCTAGGATCAGTGAGTTAGACTGAGTGTGTCCTTCCCATGGTAAGCATAGAAACAATTTAAAAAGGGGAGGGGGTAGTGGATGTAGCTCAAGTGGTTGAGCACCTGCTTCCCATCTACGAGGTCCTGGGTTTGATCCCGGTACCTCCACAAAACGAAACAAACGAACAAACGAAAAAACCAACTCACTGGGGAGTGGATGTAGCTCAGTGGTTGAGCACCTGCTTCCCACGTACAAGGTCCTGGTTTCAATCCCTGGTACCAACTAAAAAAAGCAAACAACAACAATAAAACAGACAGAAACATACAAACCTCAGCACTGTCACCCCGCCACTTCTACTTCATTCTATTGATCACAGCAAACCACATGTCTGTGTTGTGTGGTCAAACTTGGGTAGGGAATTATGCCCCATCCACAGCACAAATGTGTGTGGCAGAAGGAATGGAAACAAGGTGTAATGAAGAATTTGTACCATTAATACAAACTTACCACCCCACAATTGGCTTAGGTTGACTGCGATTCATCCTTTGGGGCTTTGCCACCCAAACAAAACCACAGTTCTGTTAGCAAGGAAGTAGCAAATATAGCTTTTTGGTAGTCAACCAACAGAGCTTGCCACCCAAGTCTATGGGGACATCTCACCCAAAGCCTTGTGGCCTGACTGAGGATGAGCTGCACACCTCTCCCTGAGGAGTGGAGGGTAGTCAGGGAAGTGGAAGCCCCAGGAAGGTCAGGTCACTCACCAAGGCTCCAGCAGGGGTGATGACTACCCGAGCTCTGTTCTCTGCTCACCCTGGACTGCTGAGGAGTGGCAGCACCAGATCCCAGACTGGAAGTTGAAGGCTGAGCAGGGAACAGAGGGAAAACACGGGTCTGGACCTCGGTTGACAACCACGATGCTGGGACAGCAGTGTCTGTGTTCTGTTGGCTTTCAAGTGTTGCCAGTAAGGCCTGTGAGAGGCTGGATTCCCTGCTTCTACTTCAAATGCACGATTCCTTTTACCACACATACTTGGGATGATACAGCACAGACTGTTCAGCTGCTCTCTACTCAGGAATACAAATTGAGCATTGACTTTCCTCATTTTTTATCCAATTTTGCCTTCCAGAGGCCCAGATATGACTTCATTTCTGAAATGAAATTTTGCAGGTCATTAGCCCATAATGATTAAATGATTCTGGTTATTAGCATAAAACAGCTGTATTACATGAGAGGTAACCTTCATTGTTTAAATATTATGCAGTGCGTTCGCATAACACGCAGCAAAAATTTTTTTTTTTCAGACTATTCAGCCATTATGGAAATGACTTATGATTTCACTCAGAAATGTTACAGATGCAGTTCATCGTCTCAGTGGGCTAAACATTGCTTAGAAAAGTTCCTAAGAGGGATCCAGGCCAGGAACAGTGAACTTTTTTGAATATGGAAGAGAGCCAAGGGCAGGTAGGGCCCACAAAGCTCCATGTTGTGTGGTCAAGTTCTGAGTAACACAAGCTTTTGGGTCATAGTGACTTGGTTTCAAATCCTTCTACCTGTGTCAGCTTAAGCAGATACTTAAAGTCTCTTGATATGAGATTCCTCTTGAGGGTGTCGTGCGAATTAAATGAGGGGAAGTCTTCATGTGGTCAGCATGATGTCTGGTCCATGGTGAGCCCTCAGTTTGTGATAGCTGCTGCCTTCATCACAGCCACTGTTACCATTGCCATGGCTCGTACTGTTACCATCAGAACTAGCCTTACGGTGATGCCCAGGCCAGAGAAGATGGAAGCCCACGTCTCCAGCGGTGCACCCAGGCACACCCTGTCTGGTGCATTTTCACAGAGATTCCCGTTTTTATATACAAGGAAACTGAGGCACAGATAATTTAAATAACTTATTCAAGACCAGAAGTGAAGGTTTTGAGTTCAAGTAGTCTGGACCTAGAACACTGGCTCTTTATTTTTATTTTTATTTTTATAAAGGATGCCCTTTGTATATATATATTTAAAGATACTTAGACTACATAAATGTTACACAAAAAATAGAGGGATTCCCATATGCCCCACCTCCCATACTTCCCACAACCTCCCACATAAACATCCTTCATTAGTGTGGCACATTCATTGCAATTGATAAGCACATCCTGGGGCTTTGCCATTAAGCATGGACCATAGTTCACGTTGTAGACCAACACTGGCTTTTATTATTATTATTTTTTTAAATTTATTTTTATTGTGGGTAAAAATCAAAATTCTCACAATACATACAAACATTTGCAAAATGATATATAAATATATAAGCATATATGTGTATTTGCTTACAAAAATGTTATTTATATATATATATACATATATTTTAAGAGGTGCTTAGATTACCCAACACTGGCTTTTAAAACCACTCTGCCCTCCTGTCTCTCCAGCTGTTTTGTGAATGAGTAAGGTGGAGAGGGCCCTTCAATTCCAAGGGCCACCTTCGGACTTCAATAAAGTGTTTTCTTCAGCCTCCGTCAGAATAGAGCGTTCACAAGATCCTGCTATGTCAAATCCTGGGCTTTAGTTAACAGCTGGGTCATTCTGATTCCGAGAAGGAATTCAGAATAGAGTTTCTCATGCAGATTTCTAGAAAAATGCTCTCTGGGAGTGCCAAACCTGACTTAGCAATATAATACTAATTTCCAAATCTGGCCCTCCAATTTTCATGAATTTATTCAACAACTATCCAATATGCATTGGGATAGGGATATTCAGTCTAGTGGGCCAGTCTCCTTGTTTCTTTTTAAATTTATTTAATTTATTTTATATGATTTATTTATTCATCTCCCCCCCACCTTGTTTTTGTGCTCACTGTCTGCTCTCTGTGTCTATTCACTCCGTGTTTTTCTCTGTCTGCTTGTCTTCTCTTTAGGCAGCACCCGGAACCGATCCTGGGACCTTCCGGAGTGGGAGAGAGGCGCTCAATCTCTTGCGCCACCTCAGCTCCCTGGTCTGCTGTGTCTCCCATTGTCTCTCCTCTGTGTCTCTTTTTGTTGCGTCATCTTGCTACGTCAGCTCTCTGCTTGGGCCAGCACTCCACGCGGGGCCAGCTCTCCTTCACCAGGAGGCCCCAGGAATTGAACCCTGGACCTTACATATGGTAGATGGGAGCCCAGTCGCTTGAGCCACATCTGCTTCCCCTCCTTTTTTCTAAACTTCAGTTTTCTCATCTGTAAAATGGGGACATCTATCTAATATTTTTGAGGATAGAGTGAGATATTGGTATATAAAGCATTAGTAGAGTGGCTAGCATATACAGTAAGTACCCAATAAATGCTTTTTTTTTTTTTTGTATTATTATCAAATGGAAACAAACATATAAGATTCAAATAAGTACATAGAATGAAAGATAATTGATAAAAAATTTGTCATCTACAGTAAGGCAAATGAGCTTTTAATGAATTTTTAAACCTTAAGAATCACAAGCTCCATCAAGAAAGTTTCTAGCTATGCTTCCTGAAAGAGGAAGTAGTAAGTACTTTAGGCTGGGGATGGCAGTGACTCTGAATGTCTTCCTAGCTTTTGCATTGAGAAACATGCCTCCCTTCCAGGACCTTCTTCCTTCCTCCTTTAATCAGGATTGGCTAGCTGCCGTAACAACTCCCCAGGGTTCAAATAACAGTCAGTGCAGACATTCGGCAGCCTGTGATTCAGGGACCCAGGCTTTGACATATTGGGCTCAGCCATTCCCATGGGCATCTAAATCCTCTGCTGGAGCCTCAAAATCCAGGCAACATACAAGAGAAGCTCATTGAGTCCAAACTTTTCCTTTAGTCTGTGCAGAAACCGAGGCTCCGAGAGATGGGGCTGACGTGCCCATGTCATGTAGGATGTGATGGGCCGAGCCTGGGCCAGGGCACTGACGTCAGGGTACCGAGGCCGGTGCATGTCTAAACCCACCGCCTTGCCTCCGTAACGTGAGCAAAACCACGTGGCAGAGGTTAAGGCGCTAAACACAAGAGTATCGCTGCTGTCGTTGTTAATACAAACTGAGCTTACGGCGTGTTCGCGGAATCTGGGTCAGAAAGAGGGAAAGTCAGGCTCAGATTGACAGTGCTTTCAAAAATAAAAAAAAATCTTGCCTTTTCCGAGCTTAGAGGTCAAATGTCAGAAAAAGTTAATAACTGAAACCCAAGGATACAATCAGCAAATGTAAAAACTGGTGAGATGAGGGCACAAAAGCTATATTATAATGACTATGCTGCTTTTTGTTGGCTTCTCATGCCCCAGGATTTACAGTGCAGCCCTTACATGCGTCCTTAGACGGAAAGTGTCTTATCATTTGTAAGCGCATCTATACATTGTTTTTCCTTCCTCAAGGGAGGTTTTTTTTTTTTAATTTTTAAAAAGCGATTAACAGTGATTCTTCCCCTATAGGTTTTCTTGGAAACATATATATTTTTAATTTCTCACCATCTCAGGGATAAATAAATATATTAAAATAAGCTATGGGATGTATAGCAGAGTATAACAATGATAAATGATGTTGTGTGTAATTTTTCTACTATTAACATAAAGTAATATAAACTGAAGGACACTAGTCTATTGAGAGACTTAGAAGCTAATGTTCCATATCAGATGTGGCCAATGTCAGGACTGAATACAGATTAGGCAGTGTCCTTTTCTCCCCAGGGGAATTAAAGTTTGAGACACCACTAGCTGCCAGTGGTTTTACGGCATTTTGCTGGGGCCGGTGGCGCCTCTCTTGGTCTATTAATTCGGGAGCCGTAAATGACAATGTGAGCAAAATGCTTTTCCGGTGGGATGCATTTCATTTATGTGTGCTTGTATCGCCCATACCTCGTCAATCCGTTTTGTCACAATAAGTGCTTTTAAAACGTGTAG
Organism: Tolypeutes matacus; assembly: GCA_026826555.1. Taxonomy (NCBI): domain Eukaryota; kingdom Metazoa; phylum Chordata; class Mammalia; order Cingulata; family Chlamyphoridae; genus Tolypeutes; species Tolypeutes matacus. The sequence continues at coordinate 9,106,258 of JAKSZT010010873.1, read as the reverse complement.
ATTACCTCCACTTCATTATGGTCCCTGGCATTTGTGTCTTGTGCAAGGCTATTAGGTAAAGTTAGGAAATATTTAAAACTCTGTGTTTCGTGTTTCTAGAGAAAGAGGGAGGGAATGCAGAAAAGTTAATCCAGAGTTAGGCTTCTCGCACGTTCTCTTTCCAGTGAAGAGCTGATGGTCAGGGTGCACTCCGCGAGGAGGAATGAAAACTGCAGGGAAGAGGCTTACAAAACTCTCCTTTCATTTCATTATGTCCACCTGGGCTTTTCAACACACATTCAAACCCATGGATGTTATCTGCTGGCAGATTTTTTAAGAACCCATCAACGGCTAAGATTTTCTTTTAGAGGCATTTTCTCAGCGGCAATATTGTCTGAAAGCTGGAGGGGTTTTATTTTGTCTTAAACATCTTTGTGACATCTCATTTCAGAGCTCAGAAATCCCCTCCAGAGCCTTCCTTGTATAGATGAGGAGACTGAGGTGCAAAGAGGCAAAGGGGCTGGCCCAAGTTCACACAGCTTGCTGTGACCCAGCTGAGAGTTGAACCCCATTTCACTGGACCTTTGCTTGCTGTCCTCCCTGCTCCCCCATGATGCCCCTTCTCTTTGTGTCCTCCAAAAACATACTCTAAAGAAAATGTGGAAAAAGCTAATGGGGGAAACGGGTGAGTCACTGGGAGAGCAAATCTAATTATATATCTTCGGCTGTGTTGACAGAAGCCTCCACAATTACACCCAACATAAAAATTAAGAATGCATATTAGTCACAGCTCTAATTATGTAACTTTAGAAAAATTTTTGTGTGAATGAATGCTTTCCCCTGAAATGCGACCTGAATCTCGGGCGTGAGTTGGAAGCCTCCCCCCTGTCTGGAATCAGAGGATCAGGGTTCAGGTTAACTCTTTTTCTCCCCTGCCTCATTAAAATGGGCGGAAGGGAGCCAACGCTTGCATTTTGACATGTACATTGTTATCCTTCGGGTTGACTCTGAGATGATACGTTTGTCACGGTTCATAAATTTTATCTTTGCATTAAAAACAGGGTTAGAATATCTTCACTGCAATTATAAAAATGTATTAAAACTGAGAAGGAGAAAAAATATGGTGGTAGATGCGATTTTAATGATTGTATAAATGTTCACTGTTCCGTGGCAAAAAAAAAAGTCAGGCTTTTCAGGCACAGTATTTCAACAAAATGCTGCGGAAGGGCCCATTTTTCCATAAATGCGTGTCTTCAGCACAAAGATAAATATGTCTCTTTGAGAGTTTGCCTTGAAAAGAGTGACCAGTTGGATCAAGGTGAGGTCTGTGGGTTTTGAATCTGGAGGATCTTCTAGACTGGGTGTGAAAATCACCCCAAAGAAGGTGTTGCCCTTGGCTTCTTCCTTCTCCTAGGAATTCGGAAGGCAGGAGAATGGGGAGAAACATGGATGATGGGAATTAGCCTGCGACATGCATTACCATGCAGAGACTGTTCCCAATGGTAGGATTTGTCATTCGCTTCTTCTGTTAAATGGTTTGCAGCATCAGCTGACAATCTAAAGGGGGGAAGCCAAGATTCAATTGCAAGGGTTTGAGGCGGTTCCTGTGGCGGCTCTTCTAATGTCAGGCCATTTTCCAGAAAGAGAAGACTGTTCAAAAACCCACACCTCTTTTGGTGAAGACTTCCAGTGTGTCTAGACTGTATGAGGCATATTGCAACCAAAGCAAACTGCCCTAGAGATTACATTTTCTCTTCTGCGGTCACTTGACTAAATTTTCTCAGTCAACAACTAGTCTGACAGTTTAAAAAGTCGCAGCGAGGTGGACCCCAATGCAAGAGCGTAAGCACCAAGCCCTCTTAGAGAAGCATACACATATAAAAGCTGTAAGCATACCTATTGCCCCATATAATGGTTTATTTTATTCCTGCTACAGCTGGACAGATTCATTTGTAATTCTCTCTCCCTCTTCCTCTTAACTTAAAAACAGTTGCCTATCATTTGAATATGGCCAAAGGTCGTAGGTGCAGAATCTAGTTCTTATCAGGGGAATTCTCGAACTCACACCGAGCACTAACACAATTCCTCCCCTTCCCTTTGTTTCTGAAATTATCCACAAAATGTTAAAGTTTGTGTTCAGTTTTGGATAGAGATTCCCTTTAAGCCTGCACACATTCTCCACTCCGTGGTGAATAGGGATCCATTACTTTCACTTTCAGACAAAGAGACATTTTAATTTTTCCTTCAAAGATTAAAGCTGTGGAGGATTTAGGAATTCAACAGAGTTTCCTTATTTCATAGGTTTTCGAGCCAGATTCCCTGATCTGAAATGCACTGGTTTTTGTGATTTGGAGTAAATCACTTAACCTTTGTTAACCTTTTATCTGCAAAATGGGATAAAAAAAATGTCCCCGACTTGCAGAGAATTCAATGAGACAGAGCATGTAAATGGCCTCTCAGACAGCTTGGCTCATGGTAATTGCTTCTGTGGCTGCTGCTGCTTCTTCGTCTTGCTGTTATTAGCATCATGGTCACTATGAAAATTACCCAGGATGTGCAGAAAAGTAAATCTCACTCTTGGATAAGGCATACTTTTAAACATCCTGATACATTAAACACAAAGAGCCAAGTTCAGTGTTTTGCTTTGTTTTGTTTTTTGGCTATTTATGGAATATGTGTTCTGTGTGTCAGGTTCCATGTTAGATATTTACTGTAAGCCTCATTTTCCCAGCACCACTATTGGACATTGAAAGGGACATGGATTGGTACAAAGAGGATGAGGGTAGTTCTGTGAATGGAAATGAGCAGGTATAAAGTGAATGCTGGGAGAACAAGTGCATTTAAACAGAAAGTTTAGTGGTTTGTGGAAGGCTTTGGAAGTCCACACGTTTTAATCTGGAATTTTTGTCCCCCTAGCATGTCATCTGGTGGAGGGTAGAGACCAGGTGCACAGGTTTGTTCTTAGCACACCCTTAATAGGTCTTTGTGGATGCAGGGAGTGATGGACCGATGAAAATGTGGATGAAGAAATGAATGAGCTTTGAGAAACGTGGACTGATTCTTCTCACCATGGAATCCCTGCTCCAGAAGGTGCTCCAACAAAACAATGTATTGAGATCGATCATCACTTAATTTTCAATGATACCAAAATTGGTCTTGGAGGATCCAACAGTCCTAATTTATTCCACCCACAAGACAAGTCAGTTCTTAGCACAAATCCACATATTCCTCCTCAAATAAAGAGGTGTGGCTATGCAGAAGCAATTTTTTTTCTCCCTAAACCCCCGACTTGCTCGTGTGTGTTATTTTAATAGCTTTGCAATGCATTTCTTTTGGTTGAAGGATCTATTGTCAATTTGATTTCCACTTTCAAGTGTAGAATTTACTTGTCAGGCTCACACAGAATTCTGTTTTAGATGGAGATTTTGTATTTGTGCAGGAAAGGGATTGCCTGGTTTTAAAGGGTCTTCCTGGGTGCCAAATCGTAGGTTATCTGTAGGAAATGGTGCGATGGAGAAGTTAAAAAAGAATTGAACAAATAAAAGTCAGGACTCGAAAATTGACGATGCTTTTCTCTCGACTGTCCCATTTTGCCTGAATAACCGTTACTAGATCGAGACAAGGGTGTGTGGAAGGTGGTATTCAGAGGCTAGCACCTCCTTCTCTGCTGACTGATGGTGGGGTAGAGAGAAAGGAGACGGGAAAGCCTTCTTCCTTACAAGTGACTTTTCTCTCCTTCATTTCCCAGCCAAGAATGACTCTGCAGCAGCAATGGTTGGAGGAAGATCAGTCGGAGCGCTGACCCCGTTTTTTAATAAGGGTTGGGGTTCCCTTTTCAGTGCCCTGGAATTTCGGTCCCTCCTCTGCGCCTTCCCCGACACATGCGCCCTCACTAATAAATTCCGAGGGCTGACACTGCCTCAGCTTGCTGGTCCTTTGCCCTCAATTTCATTGAGATGGGCCATTGAAAACTCATTACAAGCTGTTTAGACTCTGACTTTGACTTTTGCTCGGCAGCGAACAAAATTAACAGCTCTTGGAGGTAGCAAAAAAGGCACTCAGCCAAATTAAAAAAAAAAATGAAAGAATTGAAATGATGAGAAAAGACTTTTAATATTATCTCCATTAGTCATGCAAACAAGCGCACATCCGCAGCACATATGTTCTGTGGGTGGCTCTCATTTGGAGCCCAGTGTGGATTGTGGTTCCCCCACTGGAGAGAAATTCATGCCCAGGCCTAACACGCAGCTCAAAATTTTTTACATGTCAAGCAATGAGCCTTTGAGTGTAGCAGAATTGCTTCATAAATTTAACTATCACTTTCGAATTTCTGTTTTTTTCTAATTTAGTGCTTGATAGTTTTTATGTGATAATTTTAAAATGCTGTTTATAGCAAAAGTTACCTTGATGGTACAGGTGCAGAGAGAAAATTCACAGCCATCAATAAAAAGAAAAAAAAAAATCCTGTTTATACCTTAGGCATTCCATGATTCTAAAGATGTAACTGTGGCAGTATTACAGGTTTTAAAAGCAACCCAATTAATCTACATTTCTTCAAAAGTAACAGCTCCTAGAAGATTTACATATTCTCCAGTTACCAATGGATGGTTTCCATCTGTATTTGGGAAACTCATGCAAAATCTCTTTCTCCTGATATTTGCAACACAGCTTTTTAAAAATTGCATGTATCGAGTTACATAAATGAAGTTTAAAACAGCACAAGCAGAATATCAAAATTAAGAAATCAATTGTAAAATGTTTAAGATAGGCAAAGGGATTTTAACCAGGAAAGGAAAAATGTGTTTGAGGGAGCCTTGATTTCTTCACCAGCAACCTCTGGTCAGCTGAACACAAGAGAATATGGATGTGAGCTGCCTTGAGGTCGTCAGGGGTCAGCGGAGGGTGAGATCCACATTGGATGCTTAGATTATTCATTCCTAAGATGCAAACAGCCTCTCATTTTGGTGAAACATGTGAATGTCAAATAGTAATCACTGCCCCCTTTTGCCAACCTCCGTTACCTGTTTGTTTGACTGTATCTCCATGAAGACAGCCTGTTTTCCTTTCAATTACCCCAAAACTTCCTGAGTACCTGTGATGTGCCAGGAACTGTGCCTGCAAATACAGAAATGAGTCAGATACTCCTCAGCCTTATTGGGCCCCCTGTTTCGCATACCAGGAACCTCTTTCTCATTTTCTGGACATGTTTGAATAATACCCAGTGCCATTCTGTGCCCCCAGAAGATTGAAATGGGGGATCCAGTTAAGCCATGAAATCTTTCCAAGCCAAACTGGTAAATTTGTCTCAAGACCTAGATAGATCTTAGCAGACAATGAAATGAAAGTACAGTCCCATAAATCTTTAACTTTGTGGTATATTTGTTGGTTACTCTGTTTTCTTTTCTTTCAAATGTTCCATTTAATTCCCTGTATGATAAGCCTTCCAGGGAGTGGATGTGGCTCAAGCAGTTGACATCCATCTCCCACTTGGGAGGTCTTGGGTTCAGTTCCCAGTGTCTCCTAAAGAAAACAAAAGCAGACAACGAGCAAAAACAATGAGCAGACAATGAGCAAAACAGACGAGGGACAAAAAAAAAAAAAAAAAAAAAGCCTTCCAAATTCTCTCTGTTTTTCTATAGTTAAGTCTTTTTCCTCCAAGGATTTCTTTCATGGGAACCCATCATCTGGCCATGGGATGTCTTAGGTGAGGGAGTCAAAGCATGTGTCTGTTTGATAGAGTTTTATTTTGTCCATGTTCTAGTTACCATCATTGCAGAACAAACCACCCCCAAACTTAGTGGTTTAAAGACAACATTTATGTCATTCATGAATCTGTAGTTCTGGCAGGGCTCGGTGGGAACAGCTGGCCTCTTCTCCAGTCAGAGTCAGCTGCAGCAGCTTGAAGGCTGGGGACTGGAATCATCGGAAGGTTGTTCACTCCCAAGCCTGCGGGTTGATGCCGACTGTGGCCTGGGACCTTAGCTGGGGCTGTCGGCTGGACACCTGCACAGGGTCTCTCCATGCAGCCTGAGCTTCCTTCCAACATGGCAGCTGTGTTCCAAGGCTGATGTCCCGTGCACGAGAGAGAAGATTTTGTATTGCCTTTCACGACCTAGCCCTGGAAGTCATGCGGCACAGTGTCATTGTGTTCTATTTGTCAGCCATTCACAAAGGCCCACCCAGGCTCATGAGCGGGGAGAGGGGGATGCAGTGGAAGGGTTCTGGAAGAGCATGTGGGATGGAAATATTGCTGTGGATATTTATGGGAAAAAAAAATAGTCTGCTACAGACCATAAGGAAAAAGGTTAATATCCTACAATGATGTATTGGGAAAAGAGGTGTATTTGGGAGTAATAAAAACCCTAGTTTTGAATCCCACCTCTGCCCCTTACTAGCTGCATGACCAGGCATTGGTGTGTTCACCTATAAAGTGGGGGGGGACCCCATGTGTTTATGGTGAGGGTTGTGTAAATAAAATATGTAATATGCCCAAGGGTCCACCAAATGCCTGGTGCAGACTGGGTGCTCGATAAATCTTTGATGAGTCAGTTTATTGAATGGGAATCTGCACATTATAGCCATTATTTAGGTTTATTGTGTCCTAATCTATGTCACTGAGTATATCCTTGCTATTTTTCATGAATTTTCCACTGAGTCGCAACATGCTGCTGGCCAATGAAGGTCAGGGAGGAAACAGATTAACAACATCTTATACCACAATGTCAGAATACTTGAAAGTGTTTACAGAGCCCGGTGACACACAATGAATTTAAAACGCACACACTGGAGCAGGAGTAAAACCATCCCTGTTCTTCTATGCTTGAGCAAGGGCCTTGATGGTTTATGATTGTTTTAAGGCCCATTAATCGTTGAAGCATGAGACCGCGTGAAAAATGACAGCCTTGACATCCAGGGCCTGGGCTTCTTGGAGCTGTTTTTGCTTCTACACTGTTTCTAATTAATAACACTGGTTAAAACTTGATTGGAATGTGGCAAAAGCCGGGCAACATGGGTTTTATCTGCAGGCATTTTATGGCTTCTGGCAAGAAACATCCCTTTGTATTGAAGGGTGCCAGCCTCTAACAGTTTCCAGCTGATTCTCAGAGTGAGCCAACCTCTTGCCATCGTGTGATCAGGGTCTCTCCAACCAGACCCGAGCAGACTTTGGAACTCTCCTGTCGTATGTGGTAGCCATTAGCCATTTATGACTAGTTAAGCTTAAATTAATTAAAATTATATAAAATTAAAAAGTGTCCTCTTCAGTTGCACTAGCCACTTTTCAAGTGTTCAATAGCTACATGTGGCTACCATATTGGGCTGCACAATTATCGAACGTTTCCATCATCAGAGAAAGTTCTATTGAACAGCACTGCTTTAGAAGTTGGTTCTTCCTTTTTTTTTTTTTTCTGTATTGACTCCAGAATTAAAGTCAACTAGCTCAAATATTCCATCTTCCCCAGAGTCCATCCTGCTCACAGGTGTTCCCTTCCTCTGGTTGGACAGCCTTCTAGGTCCTGGGCCCAATCAACTGGGACTCCCTGCAACAACCCCCAGATTTAGCACCCACTGAGTTCCGCCTCAATGTCATGGGCTCTGCTAGCCCTTCCAAGTCTCCCCTTCCTCTGACTCCCCGGGCCTCTGGTTCTTCTTAAAAGCAATGACTCATTCCTCAGGGCTGTAGATTCCTGTGGGACCCAGGAGTTATTATTGGGCGCCCTCAGATCTAGCTAAGCCCCAAGTATTATATTCTAAATGGAATAAATAATAGGCCTTGCATGTTGGTAAATAGTTTTCAAACATGGGAAAACGTTACTGTAATATGTAAAATAGAAATTCATTTTAAAGTGTTGCTGAGTTCGTAGTAGCATTTGAACATTATATATTTACTCAGTCAATGGTTACAAGTGTGGAAGCCTGTGAATATTTGATGTTGTTAAAGGTGTTCTCATACTAGAAAAGCCCATAAACACTAGTGGGAGGAGCCTGATGTAGGAAGCAGAGGTCTCTTCATGAGCGCATCGTTTATTTAAATGTAAGCCTCAACAGAAAAAGAAGGCATAGCTTCTAGTTTCCGACCCTGAGCTCAGCATTTATGATACTCACACCAGACCTGAGCCGTCAATATTAATATCCCCAGTATAAGATGAGTAAACTGAGCCTCAGAGAGTCTAATTTGCCCAGTGTCCTTGTGTGGGATTTTGCCCACCAGCCTGAACTTATATTCTATATCTTCCCATCAATCTCAACAGTACTCACTCATTTGAACGTACGTAATATAATTGTGTGGCATGGTGGAGCCATCTAAGTTCTGTTAGGCCATTAGCCAACACCACCATTAGGGCAAAATGTCATGCACTTGATCTAAATGTTCTTGGGAGAACTCTCAGAACCTGATGAATTATTATTGGGAGTTTTATGGCCCCACGGGTCTCGGGCTTCATACCACTGTAGCTAATGAGCAATGGGTGCGCGAAGCACTGAGGAAACAGGGTGTTCCCTCCACCCTGGGGAGAGCAATTCCATTCCAGTTTTCCCCCGGCACCCTTCCCAACCTCAAGTCAGATGAGAAAATGTACAAATGCTTCCCCTGGATGGTTTGATTTATACCATGTTTCCTATTACTTGAAATGGATGTCTGAGCAAAGTGATTTTAGAAATCTTTGTGTGTGTGTATGTATGTGGTGGGGAGAGAGGCAAAAACCAAAGTGAAGTCTAAAACACCCACTATGGTACTCTAAGAGGGAAAAACATTTTTTGAATGAAAATGTTTTTATCGTAATTGATATGATCTGCTTCCCTAGCAGGTACTAAATGAGATCATATCTCTTCTTATTTTTCAGGTTCATAATTTTCATATCCCTTACTGCAATCTCTTTTCACTTACCCTTGGGCCAAATAGCCAGAAGTCTGCCTTTTTCTTTTTGATATCTCTCATTCTTTCCTTCCTTCTATCAGTTTTTGAAAATCACAGAGATTTAACCCAATACAAATGGGCCGTCTCTCCTTCCAAATGCTGTAAAAGAGAATCAGGAAACTAAAGGGGTCTGCTGACAGGCTGCCTTGGTTTCTTTGCCCCTACAGGTATAATGACAATGCCTCAGAATTTAGTTGGAAAAGCAAGAAGGAAGGGGAGGAAGATATTGTGCTCCATCACGGTGTTCCCTGCATGAGCTCCTGAAAGCTTTTGGGTCATTGTTCCCAAGAGATGACCACCACCATCTCTTGGGATCAGTGATGTTCTGTGGTGATTCACTCACAAGAGTACCTGGACCTCCCCCTTTCCTGGGGCAGCAATCCACATCCACCCCTGGAAGTAAGTTCTACCTAGGGGGCCGCTTGGCCTCTCTTTCATCTAGCGGATCTCACCACACCAGAGAGGCACTAGTAACATGGCTTGTCCAAAGGCAAAGAGTTGGAGTCTCAATTCCTTTCCTTCCTGGTAATTTCTAGGCCTCTTATGCAAAGTTCCCAAGTCCCTAACCAGTGAATTAAGTGTTTTGTGAAGTGTAGCCTTCATAAAGTTTTATTAGAAGGTCCTTTGATACTCGTCTCCCAGAGCCATGGATGCCCGCTGCCTTACATTTTCAAAGTGACCCGGGATCCTCAAATTCCTATTAGGACCCAGCTTTATTCCTGGGCAATTCGCAATTTCCACCTAGATCTTTTAAATAGCAGCTTTCCTAAAAAATATCAGGTTTTGCCCAAACAAGCATCTGGCCATATACAATAAGCCAACATGTTTATGTGCACAGAAATAGCCACAGTTGTTTCCACATCTGAGGATGACAACACACTGGCAGCTCATACCAAACCATCAAACGTGACTCATTGCTACAGAAAATACCCCTAGGGCTGTTGTGGGACCCCTGTATCACCTGGGACTCATAGGGGCATATGTGGTAGCAAAAATAAAATAATAGTCAACAGCCGATTAAAACATCTTTCATTGACACAGCGATTGCCTTGACAGATTCTGCGGCACTGGAGAATTTTACCTTCAGCTGCTTCCTCCAACTGACTCTTGCCTGCTGAGCAGGACATTCGGTTCTAATTGTTAAGCCTGCCTAATCCCAATTGAAGTGGGCCTAACAGCAAGTGTGGAAGAAGGTGGGGACATAAACTAGACTGTCTCTCCTTTGAAGGGATAACTCTATTAAGACTTTCTTTGCAGAGACAAATCATCTTATGAGGGGTAAAAAGAAACTCCATAAAAAAAGACAAATGACAGCACAAGATCCAAAAAGACAAGTGCTCTGTCATTTTGTCATAATGCCAGAGGAGACAGTAATGCCACATGGACTATGCATTCAGACACTTAGAAAATATCACAGGTGGAGACAGGCATCCTGTGCCAGAAGCATATTTGGGGGGTGCTTAAGACACGTCGAGGGGCTTCCCTGGTTTTCAGTAATTTGTACTGCGTTTTGGAGATTCACAAAGGACAAGGACAGGCAAGCAATGTGTTAATGTGAAGATTCAGCTTCTTGTGCCTTCTGAATTTCGGGGGAAACATTTGAATGACCAATACAAAGTCTGAAGGGGCTTTGGGAATTTACAATCTGGAAAATCAGTGTTCCATGATGCGCTGAGTGGGCATATACCTATATATGCACACACATATGCACATACAGAGGCATATATTTTTAAAGATTGCACATTATTGTTGATTAATTCATGATCCTTTAATTTTCTGTGATTTTTAGGCTCCCTAGCTTAGGTAAATTTGCTTTGTGTGTGTTCACTACCTCTGTTATCTTTCCTCCTTTTCTCCCTTCCTCCCTTCCTCCCTTCCCCTCTTCCTCCCTTTCTCTCTCTCTAATTTTTTTCCCTTTTAAACCAGGAACATCCAATCACTCTGGGAAATACTAAGCATCAATCATTCATTTCAGGGCTCTACAATTTGCTCCTCTTTCTGTGCTATCAGGCAGGGTCCCAAAAGGAAACTGGGGGTGCATTTTAATTAGGATATTTTGAGGGTGCCATTTATCCAGGTGAAATGGGAGCTGGGAGCAGAGGAACTACATGGAAAGTACAATATCCGGGGAGTAACAGAGATGTTACCACCCCCTTCGCTTGAAGGAAGGAGGGCGGGCAACAATTAGTGGATTTCAAAAGGATAAAATTGAAAGGACAGGGCAGTGTAGAGAAGGCCATCTAGAAAGGAAATGCCAGTGTCCCCTAGTCAAGGAACACAGCTAGCTAATAGAATCCTCTAGGGGGTACCAGGATAATAAATACTCTAAACTTCCTCCCCTGGGCCTCTCACCATTGTCTCCCATTGGCCTAAGTCAACTGGAAGCCAGAGGGCCAGAGAGCCCATCAAGGAAGTCCATTCAAGTAAGCCCAGCTTGGACACAGAGCAGGGTGGAAAGGCCTGGAAAAGGCCAGAGATGTTGACTGTAAAATGGAATATTCCATACAGCAAATCTCTTTCTCCCCTTTCTCCCCAGCCTAACACAGAGGTTGAGCTTTGGAAGAGGTGAGGATGATATGAGAAGAAATAGTGATGGAATTCGAAGAGGGATCTTGTTCCTTGCCTGAATCAGGTAGTGTGAGACCAATGGAAAGAGTGAGCACCGATTAAAGTTTATTTATATAGCCTTCAGACAATTCTGTGACTTTTAAAGTTTTTCACAGTTTCTCAGATTGACATATATCTGCTTCTACCAATTTTCCTTGGTTTTCATTTACCTCTCCCTTTGTTAGACTGTAAACCCCTTGCTCACTTTTATATCCTTCTGCAGAGCCGTCTAGGGTGCTTAATAAATATCACCTGATGGCAATGGGAGCTCTAAGCAGCATGTACCTGTATTTAATATCTAACTGTACCTGGATGCCATATAAATTAATATTCACACACTTTAGTTTGGTCCATGCTTATGGGCACCGAATGTATGTGTTCTGCTTTTTCCTCTCTCCACGCCTGTGCAGCTGCCTAGCATCCTTTTCTTGGTATGGCTCCATGGATGACTTCTCTTTTCACCTTCTCACCATCCAAGGCTCAGTTAGCGGCCTCTTTGGCAGGTGACATTCCCTGTTCTGACGATTGGTCTGGTGGGCGCCAGCCATTGGAATGGATGATGTCTCAGCCAGTCAGAAGAGCCCCTAGCTCCAGACATCAGAATTGTTTCTGCTCTTGTAGCACACGCCCTGCTGTCCAGTGTCCTCTAATGGGCTTTGAGTCCAGCCAGCTCAGGTTGAATCTCGGCTCTGCATTTCCTAAGTGTAATTTTGGGCAAGTTGCTTAAGCCTTGTAAGCCTCCATTTTGTCCTCTGCCACGTGGGATAATAAGACTTATCTTTTAGGGTTATTTTGAGGAACAAATGGGCTTCTTTAAAGAATAGTACTCGGCATGGAGTAGTTGCTTGACAAAGGTGGCTAGTATGATACTTTCAAAGCAGTTGCACTGCTGCACTCATCATTTCTCCTGCAAGGCAATAAGCTCCTTGGGAAAGGGACTGCGTCTCGTCCATCTTTGAACCCCAGGCACCCAGCCTAGCCCAAGGCTCAACATACCATAGGTGCAGGTATGTGGTAATGTCCGAAGGAACTACGAGTCTCTGACGTGGAAAAGTACCTGCCATTTTTCAAAGGCAGCAAGATGATAGAAGGAATCCAGGGATACTTAGGGTATCGTCTCACTCCGTGAACTGGCTGTTACCGAGGCCATCCTCATGAGACCCTCTAGTTGGCTCAGGTTCAGGACAGAAGTTCTTGTGTTTTGGCATAATCTCAAACAACTTCTTGAAACTGTATGTTAAAAAACAATCCCTATCTAAAGAGTACCGGCTAATACAAAATCCGTACTAATTAATAAATCTTGGAAAGAAATAAATGCCCCATGTATATTTTATCTCAGAAAACATTTTTTTAAAAGAAAAGTTAGGGGGAAAATATCATACCATATTTTTTTAAAAGACATCTATTTTAAGAACAATTTGGACTCACTGTTGCATTTGTCTTAAAAATAGAAAAACAAAATTAAATGTAAGAATATTGTTATGAAGTTTTTGGGGAAATACAATTAGGGAATCCACCTTAATACTTACATCTATGCTAAATTCATATTTCTATCATGTAGGAAAATACTGAGATACTTGTGAGTTTCCCCCATTCTTTTCAATTTACAAACCTTTTTTCCCACAGTTAGTTGTATTTAGTTTTCTTGGAAGAAATGTTCAGCAGCTCAAATTTACCTTTAATGTTGCTCTTGACCTTTGCTATTTTGCTGCCATGGATATCTTAATTTTAAAAGTCAAATTGTGAAAGTAGTTGACCTCACAAAAATATTTCAAACCCTAAATTCTTTTCATTTAAATTTCTCCTTAGTTCCCTTTCCTTTTCTTCCCCCCTAAGTTATACATATATTTTAAAGACACTCAAGTTTTTTTTTTTAGTCTGAGAATCAGCTTCCATGCTTAATACCATTAAAGTGTTAGATTGATCGTGTTTTTACAAGGTTGTGACCACAATGAAGTATGGTGCCTCAGCCAAGTTTTGCCAGAGTCCAGGACAATCTATTCTAATTTCTAGGGACACGCGTTTTGTCCTGCTTAGAAAAAGCTATGACTGTGGCCATGTAATCCTGTGCTCTGCCTTTGGTCGATTCATGTGTGAGTAGGAACGTGTGTGTGTGCACACGTGTGCGTTTTCATAAAGTAGCTATTGTGATCCCAAGGTCTTATCAATAACAGCAAAAGGCCTCCTCAGAGACCCATCATCTTCATTTGCTGTTTGTTTTCTACCACCTAATACTTAGTGCCTTCTCTTTGTCACCGTTAATTTTGTTTGTCATATGTCAGAGCAGGATGAGTGGAGCACATTCAGATATTGGCTCATTTTATTTCTTTCTTCCTTCCTTAGTCACCACCTTTGCTAATTTCAGAAGGTCAGCATTTTGGGCAACTCTGTAGCTGCTTGCCTGACCAAGCCATTCATCTATATTATAAAATGTAGATGCCTTGAGTCTCATCCTCCTGCCCCCCTCCCACCCTCGTTCCGCAGCTCATTCTGTGTGCCCCTTGCTTAAAGACACCCTTTGTTTCTTTTCTGAGGTTTCCTTTTCTCTTCTTGCTGGAATATCTGCACTTAATCAGTGTCCTGGCACAGGGAACTGTAACTTGAATTTTCTGCCCCAAACAGTGTGTCATCACTGCAGATAATCGAGCTGGGCTAGACCCTCCTTTGCCATCAAGTGCAGTCAGTTATTGGAAATCCGTTCCAGTTCATTCTCTTAGAGAATTATGACAAAAATGTGCTTCCACCTTGTGAGCGTGTGTAAGGCAATAATTCCTCACCTCTCTGGAGTTTTATTCCCCGGCCCCTCTGCCTCTTTTATTTTTTTTTTATCCCCCTGATTGTATGTCTCCTTTTTCTTAAAAATCGTGGGAAAAATACATGCTTTTTTATTTTATTTTATTTTATTTTAATCTGAATAAGTTTTATTCAAAACATAGTCTCTCTCTTGAAAAAAAAGTAAAATAAACCTCTACTTCAAAATGTTGCATTTTTCAACATATATGCAAGACAGAGGGGTTGCAGTGATGGTTTGAATTTTTAAGAGTCAGTGTTCTTTGCTAACACTGGTGATTTTAAGATGTACACTCGGTGGCTCATATCTGGTTTTGCCTATAGAATCACACTCCTTAGGCCTGGAAGGAAACAGAACTTCTAGGCTAGGGGTTTCCAAAGCAGATCTTTCCAGGAATAAAAGTTCTGCTCTCAGACTATACCTGATGTGGTACACAGATACATATAATGGATTAATGCCAAGGTCTCCTGATTGAAATTGGAGAAATGTGGCCAGTGCCCGACCCCCTTGACCTTCCACCATCCCTTGTAGTCAGACCCCAGTACTCTTGGGCTGTTGTCATGGGCATGATTTGTGCACTGGATAGCTTGGCCCCCTGCAGACCCTGCGTCCCAGGAGGCTGACTTCCCTGGGCTCCCTTGCCCCTGTACTTGAGGTTGGCTTGAGCAGTGCTGGGCACCCGCAAGAATTTTGAGCACGGTGAGCTTAGGCTGTTCATTCTCCAGGCGCCTTCCCTGCACAGTGTGGTCAGCTGCCGCCATCTCTGGAAGGCTTCGTTCAGGGAACAGCAGGGAGCTGTTTCTGCTGCTCCTGTCCCCAGGACATGGCACTAAACCTTGCTGGTCCCTTAGACCCTACACCAACCTTTGCAAATAGCACCTTTATTCAACGCTCCTCAAATCACCCATCTCGAGCATGCCATCTGCATCCTGCTAGCACCCTGACGAGGGATACAGTTTGGAATCTCATATGGTAATGCATTAACTTTTATCCAAAACACACATTTATGGGCGTGGGGATGGGGGGGGACTCTGAAAGAAAACGTCAGCTAAGTTATGGCTCTTTTTCCTCCCTCTGGTTTGCAAGCCTCTCTTTCCTTCCTGTTCTTTTAAAGAAATCTGGAAAGGCGCTGAAGCGCTGGACGTGCTGAGCATCCCTCTGAGGCCAAGGGCGGTCTCAGGCAGACCTCCCTGCTGCCAGTGTTTAAGTGACCCTCGTCTTGCTGCCTGGCTGCCTGCAACCCCACGCTCACACATCTGGTTCTGTCTGTGCCCGAATGTGACCTTGAGAATGGCTTCCAAGATATCTCCGGGGCCTGAGGCTCTCTCCCCAACCCACACGTTGGCGCCGCTCTCTCCCAGATGTTCCCAAGTCCCCCGGGGGGCGTGGTATGTCCTTCCTAGGATATTGCTCAATCATCCAGGACCTGCAGGGTCAGGGGGCCCCAGTCAGACTGTGGCAGAAATATCCATGTGTCTGTTGTGCCTTTCCCCTGTGGGATCTCCCAGGCTTTATTGTAAATGCTCTTCAAAATGACGGCGAAATCCAGGGTTTGTTATTTTAATCAAATCCTGAACTTGCCCTCTGATAAACCCCCGGATGTAGAATTGATGTAAAATCCAGGACCCTGGCCAGGTTCAGGAGGCAAGAGAAGAGGCCACCCGCCTCTCTTCCAACATTTGAGTTCCCAAGAAAGAAAACCATATGACTGTTCACTTCGTTCTTCCTGATACGTCGAGGACTCCAGATGTAAGCTCATTGATAGTCTTGGTGTGTTCTTCAGTATTTGTGCTTTTAATAGATATTGCAAGTGTGTTTAATGTGAAAATAGAAATGGAGGCCTCTTAAAAGAGCTTACTCAAAATCCTGCCAATTACTGAAGTCTACCAGACAAGAAGGAGCCACTTCTTTTTTTTTTTTTTTTTTTTTTTTTTTTTTGATACAAGGGGGAAATGTTTCCACAAAAAGCTTGGCCCTTTGTCTTTAAAAATACTCTTCTCTTGGGTACTGGGTTATAATAGTAAATGCAGATGTAGCTGTGTCACGTTAGAAAGCACCACCAAATTGCAGTAAAATGTTCAGGGCATTGCTATGTCACTTTAAAAATATTTAGTGTCATCTGAAAACGTGCAATTGCTATGAAAAAAACTGATGGTAGCTCTGGTTTTGCAGCTCAGTGTGTTTTCGTTCCTTGAGAAGATAATCTTTAAAGTCAGGCATGCCTAAGCGCTCATCACCTGTTTACAAACATCTGAAGGCAAGAAATAGCCACGGTTCCGCCCCAAGTCCTGAAGAAAGTTATTATTAGACAGAAATGAAGAGATAAATGCCGTGGGCCCCAGCCATTGCCCAAACCGGTCCTGAGTTGGCGTGGGGTCTGGCCCTTCTGGTGCCATAGTCTGAAGTAATTTTGTGGAAATGCAAAGGTCAAATCGTCTATAACCTTCTGCGGCCCCTGGTGGAGCTAAGGAATTAAAAGTTGCTTGAACCTTTTTTTTCCTATTGCCAGTTTTCTTAAACATTAGCTTGGATCTCTTCTCTTTTTTTTTTTTTAAACTCTGATTTGCAAAGAATAGGGAAGCTTAGCCAACTGCAATTTCCAAGTATTGCCTCTTAAACCCAGGCCAAGTGTGTAGACTTGATAGAATTCTGATTAATGCTTCTTATTACATTAATTTTCGGAGGAACCTGAAGGCATTTTTCCTATTCCTAGTGCAGCTGGGCCTGCCAGAAGCATTTGTCCACTTAAAGAGCTAATATCTTCAGCTACCAACAACCATAAAACTGGAAATCTATCGAAATAGTTGGCTTCTCTAGATGCGCATAAGGCACAGTACAAAATAGATATAGAACTTGGCTGAACTTTGCTTCAAATTTGCCAATCAAAACGCCCGAACCAGGCCAAGTTGGCAATGAAATCCCTTGCTGGAAGCCAGGACTAATTATGTCAACAAGTAGTTCAAGCTTAGCCCCTGTTAAGTCCTGTGCTTGGGGGCGTGGGGGGTGAGTGAGTGGTGTGTAGGCAAACTGGCTCTGCTCAGGCAACCTCTGTTTTCTCCTGGCTTCTTAAACTCTCAGGACCTCCTGTGTCCCAGCCCTTTCTGTTCCCCTAGGCCAGTTCCTCTCTACCTTCTGCTGGGATGGAAGAGGCCTTGAGCCAGTGAAATAGCCCCAGCGAAAGGATTTCTGACAAAGCCAAACCTTATCATTATAGATGTTTTTCTTTACAAATGAGAAACTTTCTGTCACAGATTGGGTTTTCCAGGAAGCAAACATTAAGGCCTGCCCTGGGGATTAACCTCTCTGGAGGGGCATGAAACAGGAGTGGGCAGGGGGAGAAGTCAAGCTGTGATCCAGCCCAGCCAGGATCTTGGCCAACCTCATGGGGGGCTCTGGAGCTAAAAGGGCCCATCAGAGTCCTGTCCCCCCCCACCCCCACCCCCATGGGCTGAAGTGCCCAGGCCTTTATCCTCCTGTCTTGACTAGTCATTGACTATGCCCAAGGAATGGCATGCCATTGGGCAGTTGAGCCCATCCCTGGAGGGGCTGATGGCTGAAGGCAGGGGGGCTTCCTAGGCAGTGGGGCTTCTGAGCCACACGTCCCTACCCTGATCCTCCTGTACAAATCGCTCCTCTTTGCATTAGACTTGGTGTGAGCTGTTTGGCAGCCCTTGTGTGTCCAGGCCTTGAAGTATGGTAGAAAGCACCAGAACAAGGCAGGCCTGGTTTGGAGTGCTGGCTCAACCATGTAACTAGCCCTCTAGTCAAGTCATTAGCAATGCCAGAGTTTCTTCTTCTATGAAATGGAGCCAATCATACTTTATTCCAAAGGTTGCTATTAAGTATAAGTGAGAATATGGCAGAAATTCATTAGCACTGAGAGAGAGTATAAATTAGAGGTTAAGTGTGTGGGTTAAGAGCAGACTTGGGAAGCCTGGGCTTGCATCCTGGTTCCTTAGTTGAAGAATCTTGAGACTTAATGTCTCTAAACTCCAGTGGGCTCAATTCTAGAATGAAAATTAGATGAGAACATAGTGATGAAACACTTAGCACTGTCCTTGGCCACATAATGCTAAGTTGTTAATTCTGTGACAAAATGCAGTTTTCTTTACTTTTTAGATCTCCACCCAGTCAGCTCATCTTGCTTCTTCTGCATCTCCTAGTCTGGCTCCTGACTCAATAAATGTCTTCACTGATCCTAGTCTGCTTGAGGGCCACAAGCCCCTAGCATTTTCATCCATAACTAAAAGTTTGGAGGCATCTCTGATGATTCAGAGTTCAGGACTTCAAACTAGAAAGACTTGAACTCAAACTGGGTCTGCACCTTTCTAGACGGACTGGTTATTTTTTCCACTTTTCAGTTTGGTATCAATATTTATAAAGTGGGGATGATAATGAGGTAGAGTGGAGTGATTGAAATAATTCAAGTAAAGTATTTTTTTTTTTAATCATTTACCATTTTATTGTAATTTTTATCATTCCTTTGACAACTATTGAGCACTCATTCTGCACCTGGCACTCTAGAGGCACTGAGGCTACACAGAGACCCAGTCCCTGTGTAGAGTCCCTGTGCTCTACCTCATTACAGGAGACAGGAGACAGGAGACAGGAGAGAAGCCCTGGCCACTTACACCTAAGTGCAGAAATAAAGCAAAAACAGTAACTGCCTCCTGTAAGTTTTGATCCCATAGTCAAGTTTTCAATGCAGGTGTGTTCTTTCCTACACATGGACGTGGTACAATCAATACTCAGAACTCTCTGTGTAACATGGGGCCAAAGTGAGGAAACAGGCCTGGAGGTGCAGACTTACTTGCCCCACGTTACACAGCGAGTTCTGATGGAGTCAGGATGGAAACAGCCAAACTGGCCACATCTGGCTACAAGTTTATCCTCTGTTCACCCTTCCAACCCCCCCTCCACAGCTTCTCATCTTAGGTCTTATTGTGAAAACCTAAGGACAAATAAAGTCAAGAAATCTGAAGGTTGTGAAGCACTGGGGTCCTTGCCTTTGCCCATTGATTAATCTTAACAACGACCAGAATGTTTGCAAACCACGGTTCTTAGGAGGCTTATTCGTTCCAAAGAGTGACCTGTGGTACTTTTATACCCACATGTTTATAACTTTATAGCTTTTAAAGTTGCCTGCTGGAAGCACCTGCGTGTGTGGCATTTCACAGGTGAGGAAGAGAAGCTCAGGGAAGGTGATTTCAAACCCAAGTCTCTCAGTTCCTAAAACTGGCTGAATCTTTAGGAAAATAGAAAGAAAGGACCCACCCAGCAGAGTATCAAGCACAAAACAGACGCTTAGTAAAATATCATCCTAGATACAGGCTTCTGAATCTAAAGCAAACCATCCCCATCTCTAACTCAAATTTTCAATATTAAAATAAATTTTTATTTCGTGTCTAGAAATGTACTTGAACCAACTACAATTCCCATCTCCAACTAGAATTTTTAAATATGTTTAAAATAAATCTTCAGTGTCTAGACATCTACCAGAACAATGATGCAGAGTCTTCCAAAAAGTTGCCATATTGTTGTCAATCCTTCCATTCTTTTTCTCCGTAGGTAGTTCGTTGCAGGGCTAGAGCTCTTTATAGGACATCTCTGTTAAACAGACATTTAGCATATTTAAGTTGGCATCCAAGGGAACCGAATGTTGGGGGAGATTCCTAAGGAAGCCTGTTTTCTCTTCAAGGAGATAATCAAATTGAAAAGTAACCTCTGAAGTGCGGCCATTGGTAAGTTAAGAAGAGGGATGAAAAAAGGTAACTGAGAAGAAACATCATGAAGGGACTCGAATAAGCAAAAGGAACTGGAAAAAGTGAACAGAGGCCTCCATGTTGTTTGTAAATTTGTGAATAAATCTGTTAAAGAAATATTGGACTCATATTGGACTTGAAAAACAGGGAAAGGCCTTTTATTGCGTGCTTAGAAGTTTGAATACACTTTCAGTTAGCTCTTCGTTATCTCAAATTAAATCTCAAATTGAGCTTGTGGTTCTGTGAATTAGTACTTGGGTCTCTCAGGCCCTGCTGTGGAGGTCATTCGAAGCGCGTGATGGGGATGGTGGCAGGGTCAGGCCTTGTGGGCGCTGTGCAGAAATGCTGTCCCGATGTCACAGGTGTTTGCGTGGCTGGGGCAGCTGGGCAGGGGACGGGGGTTTGATGATAATATCATTGTATCAGCAGCCTGTGGGCAGGAGAAAGCAAAAAAGCCCCCTCCATCCCTCCATCCCACATTGAAGTGAGAGGCAATTGCCTCCCCAAGAGACGTCACCACTGCGTCTGGTCGTGATGCCACGGGTAGGGCGAGCAGTCACTGATCCTGTAATCCCACGTGGCATTCTACAGACGTGCGCTCCTGTGGACAAATGTTTAACAGGGCCCTGGCCTTGGCTGCCATACGCTTTGTTTGGAGAAGCAGGCCTACCCCTTGGGTCAGTGAGTTTCTCTACATGTCCGCACATATACGTGCACGTGTGTGCGTTTTAGGGTGGCCAAGCCCATGCTGGTATGAAACGTGTGGGGATGTGCACCATTCAAGGAATGCCCTGGATTTGCTATGTCCCGAAGGGGAAGTGGTGGCTGCTCCAAACTTTCTACTCTTCTTCATTGAAGTTCTCTAGTCTCCGAATCCAACATTTTGTTTTGTCATTTCCCATTACTTTATTTTACCTCCTGTTATTTGAAACCTTGAATAAAGGTTAAACATTTTTCCAAATTTCCATTTGAGGTTTGAACAATCTTTAAAAATATATAAAGTTAAAAATAACCTTTAATTTAATTTTTCCAATGGTCTACCCCTGCACATAGACACACTGGATTTTTAATTACTTTTGCCAGTGAACAATTTTTACAATAATAAAATGATAAAATGATCAATGATGAAACTTTTATTGACCCAAACGTGTGATTGGCTCATTGACTGGAGTTGCCCCAGGCTTCTTTAAAGATTGGCCCATTGAATCTAGAACTCTGTTTTCCTCATTCATTCATGCATGCATTCATTCATACATCGTTTTCTTTTAATCAATATCTATTGAGCCCCCGTTATATGGCAGACACGCAGATTATGTTACGATGCCAGGAACTTTGTGTGGAAATAGAACAGGCCAGGTAGAGGAAGGGAAAGACACATTTCCATTAGAAGCACATCTTGGGTTGCTTTGGTGTTTGTGGATTGGTTGTATTTGTTCTGAGTGGTGATAATGGCAGAGTTACCACAGGGGCAGTTGTGGGACACTGTAAGCCGAGGGCCACGGGCATCCCCTCTAACTGTCCCCAAGCCCTACAGATCAGAGGAGACCTAACAATCCACTAACAACCCCACTTTAGAGATGAGGATTCTGAAGGTCAGGGAGGGCAAGTGAGTTTCCTAAGTTCACAACTCAACCACCCGTTCCCAGGGCAGCATCTGCTCGCTGCCTGTCCTGCCTCCCGCCTGGAGGTCTGACAGGTAGACTTCCTTAGCAGGCTGGGGGGAGCCTGGGGGATGTTCTCCTTCCTCATTAAGGGACAACAGAGAAAGATGTCCTCTCAGATCAGAGGAATTCCAGCTACACCCCACCCACGATCTTGTATCATAGCAGGACAGGGACTTAGGGGCCATGCCCCTGCTGGGTTGCACCCTGTCTTCATCGGAAACTTGGCTGCTTTGTTCATCATGGATCCCTTTGTGTTTGTTTTGCTGTTTTAAAATACTCCATCAAAATATTTTAGCAGAATACTAAGTACTGTTTGGTTTGTGGTGCCCCCTGAAATCCTGTGCCCGAAGCGAGCACCTCACTACTCTCTCTCGTCGGAGCTGTGGTGGCTGCATGAGGTGAGCTGCTCTCTGCCTCAGTCTCCCCTTCTGTTTGAGTGGCAGTAGTCATCATCATAGTCATCATTAATCACCCACTTGGGGCTAGACACGGAGCAAGATTTTAGATATACTACTTCCTTTTCACTTTAGGACAAGCTGGCCAGGTTCAAATGATCCCCGCCCCACCCCAGGCTCACCTTCCAGGTAGAGAAAGGTCTGGTGAGAGCTCCTGGTAAAGAGCCCTGTCAGGTAACTGATCATGGTCTCTTGGGTCACCAAACCACTGTCCTTCCAGGACCCCAGCCTGCCTTTCTGTGGGGGCTGCAGCAGATTAATCCGCCCTCCCTCTCTCAGCTGCAAAACACCTAAGCATCAATTGAAAGGCTAAAGGAGAGAATCACCGAATGGCTGGTCCTCTAAAGTAATGAGAGTGGACATCTATTAAGCTGAGCTCTGTGCTAAGCGCTCTGCTTACAAGACCTCAGAGCAGCCTTTGGAGGCAAAGCATGATAGCCAGCCCCATTTTACAGGTGAGGAGATTAAGGTGCAGTGAGAGCAACTACTGAGCCTGTGCTGGAGCTGGAGAGTGAATCCCATCTATCTGGCTCCAGGGACAGATGTCTAATCTCAAGGACCCTCTCCTTGTGCTCCACGTTTCCCCTTGATGCATGTCTGGCTCCCTTTTTTTGGCAGGTAGACCCCAAGAATGAAACGCCCTGGGAGGATGGGGTCTGAGAGAACCAGACGGGAACCAGATGGGTTCGCCAAGCCAGTGTTGTTAGTTTGGGGCAGGGCCCCCTTGTTAGGAGCCAGTTCCATCAGAGGGAGGGGCTGGGCTCACTGACATGGTGGCAGACAGAGTGGCAGTGCAAATTGTAGGTCATGAAGGGGAATTAGCTGCTGGGTGTCAATAGGTGCAAATTGTTGCGGGCATTGGCGAATGGGAGCCCTGGTGTCTCTATTAGCTCCTCGGGCCTGAGGCCTTAATGACAGCCCTGCAAACAATACAAGAGGTAGCAAGTGACAGTAGGGAAGCGGGGTGCCAGCTAATCTAATTTGAACACCCCACTGGGGGCCTGGGGCCTGGGGATGCCAAGGCCTGGCTTCTGCTCCTTGTCATAGTGGCAAAGGCAATGACAATAAAAGATCAGCCTCCAGGGAGAAAAGTCTAATGCAGGGGCCAGGTCAGAGCGGTGGGATGCAAACAGGAAATTATTCTTGTGCATACAGGGCAGGGGACTGGGGCTTGGTGGAAGGGAAGGGTTGGGACCGACATTTAGGCAACGCCTGCCGCGGGCAAGGCTCAGACAGCAGCAGCAGCGTCATCACCTCCCATTGAAGGGTGTCTGCCGTGTGCCTGCACTGCTCTGGGTACTTTTAATTAGTATTGATATATAATTATATATAATAATTTAAATAATGATATATCCTATTCCTTAAGAGCCTACTAAGTGCCAAGTGCTGTTAGGTACTTGCATATTAATAATAAACATAATACAATCTTTCATTTATGTGCCAGACCCTGCACTAAGCCCTTTATTAATTGATATTATATTGTGTGTCAATTATACACAAGGAGCTGTTACTAATTGCTGTTACAATATCGTTTTTAAACCTCCAGCCATATAAAGTGGGTAGAATTACCATTTCTCTTTTACAGATGAGCAATCTGAGGCTCAGAGCTGGATTTGAAACCAAGCAATGGAAGTGCTCAAGCCTCTGTCCCTTGGGCAGCGGTTTCACATCCTCTATGCACTCTGTCACTTAATCCCCGAATGGAGATGCTCTTCTCCCCATTTCACAGATGAGGAAATCAAGACCTGTAGAGGTGAAGGAATTTGCCGAAGGGACAAAGCTATGAATTGCAAATATGGGATTTCATGCCTTATTTCCTTAGCTCTCTTTCCCCTGCTCCTAGGTGGCGTGAGGAGTTGGGAAATGGGAGCCTGATCTGTTCTCAAGGGACAGAGGCTACTGCAAGGCTCCAGGCAGGCGTGGGGACGGGCTTGGAGCTTGATGGAATCAGGGTCCGGTTTGCTGCTGGAGGGAAGTGTGGAGGGCGAGTCCGCCGACATTCCAGTGCGACAGTGAATCCTCCTGTCCACGTTAGGTCTCCCTTGAGTCACATTAAAGGTGCTTTCGTGAGAAGTATGTGTAGCAGTAGAATCGAAATCCTGTAAGCTGAAAGCATAGTCTGCAGTCCAGTGTCCTGGGTTCACATCCCAGCTGTGCATGACCCAGGCAAGTTTCATAACCTCTCTGAGCCTCGCTATTCTTATCAGTGAAATGGGAAACACACTGGAACCTATTTCATGGGGTTCCAAGTTAATATCTGTAAAACGTTGGGAGCAATGCTCAGCATGTGTCATGCACGCGTGTGTTAAATATACAGACCAGGCTCCTTTCAGCCTCCCTGACCAGCAGGTCTGTCCCCTCCCAAGTTCCCCCCAGCCCCTCCCTGCCTGGAAGCACTCCATCCTCCCATCTCTCCTCTCTGGGTCGGTTCCTTGGGTTCCTTCTCATGGTAAACTCCCAGATGCTGGTTTCTGTTTGTTCACAGACTAACTTCTTCTGAGCCCAAGAGAAGAGCAAAAGGCCTGCTCGTGTCCTGGAATAGCCAAGGACTGATGGCTGTCATACTTGAGAACACGGGAAGGACGAGGAGTCAGGCTTGCCGCAGCCTGATTTGGTAGCCCCTCCTGCTCCTCGGTTCTCTTTCCAGGTGTGACCGACCTCCTAAGAAACGCAGGTTCTAAGTCAGACCAGAAGAGAGGTTCTCAAACCTCAGCAGGCTTCAGAATCAACTAGGGGCAGGCACTTGTGAGACATGTCATTTCTCAGACCCCGTCTGCAAAGACTCTGATTCAGTGGTCCAGAACGAGGCCCCCAAATCTGCATGTTTAACTTTACACCTTGAAGAAAGTTGGCCTAGAACCAAGGTCGGCAAGCGGTGGCACACTGCTTGCTTTGTTTTGTTGATAAAGTTTTATTGGAACCCAGCTTGGCCTAATTGTTTACATATGCCTGGGGCTGTGTTCAGGCTATAGCAACAATAGTGGGGAGTTGCAGTGGAGACCACCTGGCCCACCCAAAACATTCACTATCTGACCCTTTACAGAAAACGTTTGCCAGACTTGGGTCATGAGAACTTTTTAGGAGCCCAGCCTTCATCGATACCTTGGATAATTGGGACCGGAAGGGGCCCAAACTCCAAAAAAAAAAGAAAAAGAAAAATCTATCCCTGTGGTTTTACAGTCATGTTCATTAAATCCCTCCAACAGTCTAGGAAACAGAGAGGTTGAGATTATCCCAAGGCCCCACAGCCCACTACTGGAACCAGAAGCCAAGCTCCCACCCCGAGCCCCTGCCTCCCCAGCATCTTCCTTTGGGTAGTTTTGCCATCTGATGGGCACAGTGGGCAGACACGACATGGCATGAGGTCTGGGGCTTACTTTAAAATACTTCAGCAGCAGGAACAGCAACAGAAGGAAAAGAAGAAGGGAAGGCCTAACGACAGGAGAGAGGAGAAGGAAGGAAGGTGGGAGGCAGGGTCTGCGACTTAGCCATTTTTTAATCTGGGTAGTAGGTATGTGGGGTTATTATGTTCTCTCCTTTTGTGTATGTTTAAGTTTTTCACATTAAAACAAATACATATTTTAACATTCAGTTGCTCTTAAGAAAATAGCACATGGCTGAGTCTCTCTCTCAGAAAATGGTGGAGCACTCCGACTATTTTCATGGCTTCCAGAGGGGCCTGAAAATTAGAGTAAACAAATTACCCATTACCAGGAAGTGTCCCCCCACCCCCACCCCCAGCACATCCCCAGCGTCTTCTTTCTTTCACCTCCAGGAGATATTCTCCAAGGTCACTAAATTAAGCCTTCAGACAATCGAAAAATTGAATCTCGGTACATCTATTTTCCTAACAAAATTTCTGCAGCACCGATTGGGGCTGACAGGTGCGGCTGCACAGCTTTCTGGGCTGTTCAGGTCGATTTGGCCGAGTGGGACGGCATCAGCGTGTATTGGAGAGAACATCTGAGCAGCTCGGGGCCCCCTGGGAGTCAGAGAGTTCCTTACCTCCTTGCCACGGTAAATGGCTGTTTCTGTCGCTCGCAGAGCGTCCTTTTCCTCCTCCTCTGGGGCCCCATCCCACCCCCTGCAACCACCAGGTCAGGTGCCTCCTCTTCAATTATTTATCGAAAAGGCCATTGCAATCATTGCAAACACGTTTAGGAGGATCTGGAAGCCATTTTCTTTTGGGGGGCACTAATGATGTAGCATAATCACAATCCTAGTGAGAGGAGGGGGCAGGATGTGGTATGTTGAGAGTCAAATCTGAGAGGAGGAGGGGCTTTCCTCTAGGCACCCCCAGGCCTCGCAGCCCCACAGCCTGGCTTTGGGAAGTACTTGGAGAATGGGAACCTTCCAGAATTTGGAGGCTGAGGATTCTGGCTCCTTTATTGCCCAGCTCTGTGACATTGGAGTGACTTCAATGTCAGCCTTCATTTCCTCATCTGGAAGCTGTGCCTGAGCCAGCTTTTCCTTAGAAGAGAATAAATACACTTGGGGGGCACAGCCTCAAGAACCTCCAAGATCTCTTGCTGGGCATTCTACTCGAAATAGCTATGTTCATTTTAATGTGAAAATGATGTCTTAATATGCTGAGCAGTGAGTCTAAAATGGGTGTTCGAGGAAGATGCTCTGAGTTTATTCTGTGGCTTTGAGTAGCCCCTGGTGCCCCACCTGGCATCCCCTTGTGCACGTCCCCAACTGTGACACCAGTGCTGTCGGCCTCCACGGCCAGCAGGTGGGCTGCATGCTTATTAGGTGAAGCTTCCAGGCAAGTCACTCACCCTTTCTCTCCTTGGGTTTTCCTTCATCTATGAAACAGGGATCATAAAGCTATCTTCTTTGTTAAGGATGCTGAGAGGATTAGCCCTGGTCCATGATAAGTACTCAGTAAATGTCAGCGAAAGTAAAGCTTGCTACTATCACAGCCAGCAGCTTTTAATGAACACCTATTTGTAGCACTCGGTGCCAAGTCCTAGGATGGAACTCTGAGAAAATGCCGCAGGTGGGGGCTCACTTGGCATGGCCTAACACCCCTGGCCTCTATGTAATTTTGTTTCCCAAACATTTCCCTGCTGTTCCTGTTGCTTTTCACTCCTCTGCCTAGATTCACTTACACATTCCTAGATCTTTGTAGTTGTAATATGTTGTGCCTAACAAATCACATCAGCACTAAGTGGCTTAAGGCCACAACAAACTTTTATTATCTCACAGTTTCTGTGGGTCATCAATTAGGGAGCTGTTGAACCGGCTGGTTTTGGCTCTGGGTTTCTCAGGAGGCTGCAGCCAGACTGGGGCTTCTGGCATCTGAAGGCTTGACAGGGGCTGGAGAATATCTCTTCCCCAATGGCGCCCTCATGTGGCTGCTGGCAGGAGGCTGCAGTTCCTCAGCAAGTGTGCTTGAGCATCCTCCCAATATGGCAACTGGCCTCCACCAGAGAGAGCTCAGAGAGAGGGCAAACAGGAAGCTTCACACGCTGTCACACGCTGTCACAGTAACTTCGGTGACATGCTATTCCTTGTATGCAAATCTCTAAAGACAGCCCATATTTATGGAGCAGGGAGTTCGGCTTGGCTCTACCTTTTTTTTTTTTTTTTAAAGGAGGTACCAGGGATTGAACCTAGGACCTCATACATGGGGAGCAGGCGCTCAACCACTGAGTTATATCACTCCCCAGTAAGAGTTGCTTTTTTTCGTTTGTTTTATAGGAGGTACTGGGAATAAAACCCGGGACCTCGTACATGGGAAGCAGGCACTCAACCATTGAGCTCTACCTCTTGAAGGTATGAAAGAACTTGTGGACATATTTTAAACCACCACAATCTGCAACTTTGTCCTCTCTGTTTCTCCTTAACAGTTGCTTGGCTCAGTGGTTCAGCCCTTGGCAAAGGCATGAAGTGTGGGAAAATGCATCCATCCCTTCCGTTTGGGCCAGCATGGCCCTCTCCTGGCTGGTAAGAAGCCATGCCCCGTGGTAGCCCTTGCAGGAGTGGCTGTGATTGCAAAGTGGACTGACGTAAAAGAATCAGTTTGTAACAGTGGGATCAAAGAAGCCGGCAGACAGATGGAAAAGATCCCCCTTTGAGAGGGGACCTTAAACTCCCTCAGTCATATCCCTTAGAGGTCTTCTCCAAAGACAGAGCACATCCATTTAGAATCATTAAAGTGGTGACTTTTGAACTCCCTGATTTTATTTATTTGTATTTCCCCCTGGAAGCCAGAAAGTTTCCTTGAGGAATTGCTGCTCTTGGACAGTGTGGTAGTTTTCCATGAGCATCTTCAACTGACTGGTGTTGGGATGTAGAAAAACAAAACAACCAGGGTCAGCATCTTCTCTCTAGTTCTACACTGATACTCACACTCTTTCCTATGTCCTGCTTCTTCCTTGCAGGTAGCTGTAACTCTCCATTTTACTTAAAGACCTGCCCATCTCCTTCTCCTCCCTCTGCCTCTTAGGTCTCCTCTTCCCATTCTTTTTTCCTAAGGAAAGAAACTGGGTGACAATGCCTAAAATGTGCAAGGAGGGCACTCATTTATTATAAGCCCATTTGGTGGCTCACTCCCACGTCTGATTTCCCAGAGCCTCTCCTGTGTTTTGTTGGGGCGTGTGTGCAACCATCTTGAACATTGTAGGGTGCATAGCGATTTAGGGAACACTATTACTTCGATGTGTCCTCTGTGAGAGTGGGTATGATTATACCCATTTTGCAGAGGAGAAATCGAGGCTTAAGAGGGTTGAATCTTGCCCAGGCACTCAGAACATTTCAGTTGAAGAGTGAATCAGTGAAAAAATGAAGCCACAGGCAAATCAAAATGCTGCTTATGCACATACCCTGGATGCCAACTTTCACACATGGCCCATTTAGGGAAGTCTGAAAATTAGCAGGATTATGGAGCCCGCTCAAGACTGAAGATGCTGTGGTCTGGATATCAGTGGGATGTGGGCCCTTTGCTCTTCCTATAAATCTGTTTTGTCTCTGCTGAACGGGGCCCATGTGCTCTGCTGGCAAATGCGGAGAGGTCCAAAAGGCTGACGTGGAGCAGCATTCCCGATGAACGCTGCCCTGTGCTAAGTCTGCAGAATATTTAAATAAGGGGTTAATTTATAAAGTGAGCTACAGGAAAGTTTCCAGGTTTGTTGTGCATGTGTCTCATAAATCGGCACAAATTGAATCTAGATTTCAGTGCCTGTCAGCTCCTGGGTAAACCAAAATTTATTGAGAGGTGTATAGGTTGCCATCCAAAGAAACATAATAAATGAGAAAAGTGTATCCTCAGGAGGTCTGTAAACAAGGTATGAAGGTTGGCAGATATAACAAGGGTTCAGAAACGTAAAACCCCGGTGGCTGCTGATTCGGAAGTACAGTCTAGTTTGCTGCAGTCGGAGACTGGGGTTTTGGGGAACCTTGTTCTATTCTTGAACATTCCAGTGACTTCTTGGTAGACTAAGGACTGCGGAGAGAATTTCTGCATGCAGGTGTGCCTAGGAGGGAATAACAGACCATGAGGATCGCCAACTTCAGGATGTTGCATATGTCAGCTCATTAGCCTAGTCTATCAAGATGCCCAGATATTATGCAGTATATGATGTGCGGCAGTCATCTTTATTATAATGACTATAATAATCATGCATGCATACTACATCAGCCTGAGCCGTCATCATAAATAGCCTGGTCTATTTATTGAGGGTCTACTGTGGGCTAGACACTGTGCCAAGTATTTTACAAACTTTTATTTTCATTCCTCTCAAGGACTCAGTCCTTTTAGGGATTCTGAGAGGTTTTGTCAATGTGTCCATTTTACAGAGGGGGAAAATAAAGCTCCAAAAAGGAAGGCTTGGGACACTTAGCTAACATGTGGCTTTGAATCCAATTTATCTAATTCCAAAATCCTCTCTCTCTCTCTCTTTTTTTTTCATTTTCTAACATTGCCTCTCACTATTACAGTGGTCTTTCTATCTAAGAAAACAATTCTCGTAATTTTTTTTTTTTTTTTTGCCTAGACAAGATTATTTTAGCTATTTTAGCTTTTACTTATTTATTTATTTTTAAAGCTACAGTATTCAAAGTTATTTGCAAAATCCCCTACACCCACACACTGCGACTGAAGGAGCCCTTTTAAAGGGGACCAGCAACAGAAGATGACTTTAAAAGGGGGACAGCTTAAAATGAAAACTGCCCAGGTGTATATTAATGGAGCAGTTGTGTTTTGAAGAAAGAGAAGGTTGAGTCGTGTGGGAGAGGCTCTGACATCAAGCAGTCAGAGCCGTCAAGAACGTTCACAGGGCAGGGCTCTCGGCTAGACTAATAGTTACAACGTTTCAGTTGAGAAGAGTGAATCAGTGAAAAATGAAGCCACAGGCAAATCAAAATGCTGCCTTGTATACAGGCAAATACAACTGCATTGTATAGAGGGAGGAACAGAGAAGTGACATGACTTGTCTAAGAACACACAGCATCCCCAAACTTATTCTGTCCTAGTTTGATCTCATGAAGAGGTGAGACAAACTGGGATAGAGTGAGAAAGTGAAGTTAAAAAAAAAAAATGCATTACCAAAATACCACCAGCAGATCTTTTTTTTTTTTTTTTAAAGATTTTATTTATTTATTCATTTATCCCCCCCCTTGCTGCTTGTGCTCGCTGGGTCAGCTAACCACGCCGTGCGGGTGGGCTTTGCCTTCACCAGGAGGCCCCGGGAACCGAACCCGGGGCCTCCCATATGGTAAACGGGAGCCCTACTGATTGAGCCACAGCCGCTTCCCCCACCAGCAGATCTTTATAAAAATAAATCTCTTGGTCCTCTTTTACTAAGAAAAGAGGCAAAATCCAAACCTTAAATAATTCAATAAACTTAGTTTTAGTTTCTGGCTTTTCACGAAGGTAACAACCTCAGTTGTATCCTCAGATAGATTTGAGACTAATAATAAGAAAATATAAAATGCTGTTACCACCTAAGCTGCCACTTCTTCAGAGCCTTGTTAATCTTGTTCCCTTCGATGTATTTCACCTCCAAAATACACGGTGACATGAAAATTGTGTATTCAGATTGTTCTATTGATTCGCTGAGAAAGTGACCTTGTATGCACTTAGGAAAATGAAGAGATCTATACCACCAGGCCTCTTCTTTGTGAGGGTTCGAGGAACAACAGTGGATAACTTTTTTTTCTTTAATGTCAGGCTTTACTCTTCCCTTGCATGGACGTTGGGCCCTGACTTGTGACCCTAGAGGACCGGCCTCTTGCAGGATCGTGCAGGTGTGGTCTACGCGAGGACGCCTGGTGGGGGCGCATGCTGGTGCTGAGATCTTGAGCTCCACTTGCAAAACCAGTGGCTCTGGTCAGAAGAAGGGGGCAGTCTTTCTGATTTGGACAATGGTTTCCATGGGGCTGAATTTTCCTGTAATTTGCATAAGGGCATACCACCACAGCCAGTCTGCTGCTCTAGGATGAAGGAATCCCACTTTGGTATTTTCTGATGCCTCTGCCCCTTGCCGTGATCAATAAGCCAGGCATGTACAGTCATTTGGAAGGAAAGGAAATGCATATTTATAAACCTCCTGCACTGCACCACGGACTTGCAAATGCAGACTCTCATTTAAGTCTCTCAACAACCCTTGAAGCAGGTTGCACTTATCCATTTGCCCAGTAAAAAATGTGAGTTGCAGGGACACTAAAAAGCTGCTTGCCTAAGATCAAGCAGCTGGAAAGTAGCAGAGATGAGGCTAGAAGCCAGGATTTCTGATCTAAATCCAGATCTACTTAATTATTCTATACATTTGAAGCCCCTGTGGTTTGGTTTCCTAATCACAGGACTGAGATGAAATAGAATTTCTTAGCTTAAGGAGCCAGGCAGTAGATGGACCTTTGCCAAGAGACAGAGACAGGGGTCAGCAGAAAGAGATGAAAGATGGAAGGTGAAGTGCAATAGAAGAGAAAAAAGGTGAGAGTGGGGGCTGTTCTCCAGAACCTCAAAGCTACTTCTTCATCCCACATAATAGAAACAGAGCCCAGATTATATTAACAAGAAGTTCCAGAATTGCAAATCGTGCTTTGCTACATAAGGAGGGGGAAGAAGAAGAAGGAAAAAAAAAAAAAAATAGCAGGAGGAAACTTAAAAAATGGTTAGCTGTATGTAAATGGCTTTTATTATAACTGCAAGGCTGAACCAGAAGACTTGAGATGTGTAAAATGTCACTTGCTCTTATCACGGTTTGTGGAGATTACCTTTCAACGCGAGTTTCATTTTCATTTCTTCCAACACTTGGAGAAGTGAACGAGGCAGTGACTCCTTTATTTCCTAATCCTCGCCAGCAACTTGCTTCTTCCTCTGTGTTTTGTGTCATTTTGTATGATATTGCATCAAGGCAATTCACGGCAGCGGTTGAACCAAAAGCAATTTAAGTCAAAAATGGACAAATATGGATGTCATTTATAAGGCTTGTTCAAAGGCCTTTGACATCACTCAAAAACTGAGCACTTCTCAAGAGTGAGACACTTTTTTTCCCTCAGCAACGCAAGATTGGAGATTCAATACAACTGCTTAGTGCGCCGTCCGCGTGGTTATTGCCTGGAAACCATTTCTTGGTGAAGAGAGCATTTTGTATTATATACCAAGAAAGAGATAGAAGAAGAAAGGGAAAGAGAAAGAGAAAAAGAGAAAGCAAAAGAGAAAAACATTGAGTAATTAAAAATCTAAGTGAATGCGCCAGGTTTATTTATTTTTTGATTTGATTATTTACACTTAACTGTATGTAGGCACAATGATACAAGCGTCATATTTGTTTTACTTAATTTTATAATCACTCCATATACAAATATCCATAAATATAAAGGCAGGTGTTTTTATTCCCAATTTACAGATGAGGAAACTGAATCTCAAAGACATGCTCCATAGCACAAAACTCATGAGTGAGAGAACTCAATCCCTGTGGCTCCAATGATCTTTTTACTACACTGTCGTCTTTTCTCGTTTTGAGCGAAACACTGGTAAAATTAGAAGCAAGGTGTCCTGTTTGGGCCATGTGCCTTTTTTTCTGTGACTGGGGTTATGGAGGATACTGGTGGCTTGGGAATTTCCTTGTCCTAGTCTGTCAGGCTGTGCTTGGGAAGATAGGTCTCCATTTTTTTGTGAGTGGTCAAGAAACTGAGAAAAGCAATGAGAGAGCAGTGCTAGGCTCTGCCTTGGTCATTCCCAGGAAGCAAAGCCGAGTGTCCGTAGGAAGGACAGGCTGGTTCCATTGCATTGCAGAGCTGACAGAAACCCAGGAACTGGATGAGGGCAAGTTGATAAAGAGAGGCCAGAAATGGCCCTCAAACCCGGGGTGGGGGGGCGGGTTAAGGAGCAGGACTCTGCAGAGAAGGAAACTTTAGCAGTTCCTGTGGATTGATTCTTAGAGACAACTCAAGACACGATTGAGTCTTAAAATGGTGAGGTTTTATAAACACATACATACAACACACAAAGTATTTTCTTTGGTTGCAGAGAACCACAGAAGAGTGAAAAAAGCCAATACCAGAAGTTTACATGCTGTATGAGTCCATTTATATATAAGAATATAATATTCTGGAAGTGATATAATTATACAGATCCAAAGTTAGAGAGGGGGCTAAGCATGGGAGAGACGTGAATGTGGCTATAAAAGGGCAACTTGAAGGACCCTGGTGATGGGATGTTCTGTATTTTAACTGCATCAATATCAATTTCCTGGTTGTGATATCGTTTGGGAGATGTTACCTTTAGGGAAGACTCTTGTTCTTGGTTTTCTGAGTTCTTGTTCTTATTTTACAGATGAAGTTATTGTGCGGATTAGTTGAGAAAAGGCCAAAGGCTTAATACGTAGGAAGGACTCAGTGCATCTTGGGTCAACCAATTCAATAGCCCTCTAAACACTGATGCAGAAGTCCTCCGGGCTCTGCAGTCTGCTTGGAGTGAAAGGGCATGATGGATGGCCTCGTCACCTAGAGTTTCTACAGAGCCGGTCTTCCAGTTTGCGTTGTCCATATCAGCATTCAGCAGGGTTACTGCCCGTGTCCCACACAATCATCGGTCAGTCTTGAAGCTCACGCTCTTTCTCAGTGCTTCTCCAACTGCAATGTGCCTACTGATCACCTTGATCCTTAGGATCTTGTTAAATACATTTTCTGGTTCATTAGGTTCAGATAGGGCGCGAGACTGTGTTTCTAGCACACTAATGAGCTCCCAGGTGGGGCAGTGTTGCTGGTCCAACGACCACACTTTGAGGAGCAGGAGTCTAGACCAGTGGTTCTCAGCAGAGGCAGCCCTGCTGGCTGGGGGGCCTCACGGGAATTTGTGGAGGCGCTTTTGGTGGCCTCTGGCATTTAGTTGGTGGGGTTATGGATCTATTCTGTGATGTGCAGACAGTCCAGTGTTACAAAGAATTGTCTGCAACCTGGTAACACACATATGTCCCACTGGACATTCATTTCAGTTAAAAATCTGTTTGCAATTTTCTGCACCCAGAACTCACTCTGCTTTACACAGAAACACAATGTACACTGAGTTCCCTAAAAGGCAAAGACCTTCTAAACCGAGGGAAGATTGTACCGTATTCTGTTCAAAACTATACCATGGTTTGATCACCATTTTGGAAAATCATACAGCAACTCTCGTAGTAGTTGAGTCACCAGAACATATGATTTGTCTGCATTTGCAGCTATTATATTCACAGTGATCATGCCGTGGTAGATTAGAATCGCCACCCACCATCTCAGAGAGCCTATTTTGCCCATTTCTTCCCAATTTTACTTTCAATGATGTCATTTCAGTAGCTTGAGACTGACCACAGCAGGACTATTGAAACCATAGAAAGCAGCAAATGTTACCAATCAGGGCTTTTTTCTCCTTCTTCATTCCAGAGAACTGGTATACCAGCACACTATTCTGTATATGTATGTAAGTATATGCATGTATGTGAATATGTATATGTAAATGTACACACACACACACACACAACCCTTATTTCAAAATGCCAAATATGAAAAGAAAATGGCAACAAAATTCTGATGAATCCCATTTTGTTTCTTGACTCTAAACCCACAGATAGGTACAAACATTTAATTATTTCATGATGTGCTTCTGCTATAGTCTTATCCAAGCAGTTACCGTTTGAAAGGCAAATCATTGTTATCAATTTTTTATCTCTATTTTATAGTTAGAGCATTGTATTAATGTTTTATTAATTATGTGTGTGGGTAGTTTATGTTATTCGTGAATTTCATTTCAGAACCTTAATAAGGGGTTATAAAATATTTGTTTTAAAAAGAGAGTCTTGGATTACAGGACTTGAGTAGTGTGGATCTAATTAACTCCTGGGCAGGGCTGGAG
The DNA here is from genome assembly GCA_026826555.1 of Tolypeutes matacus. Lineage (NCBI taxonomy): Eukaryota > Metazoa > Chordata > Mammalia > Cingulata > Chlamyphoridae > Tolypeutes > Tolypeutes matacus. The sequence goes on along the minus strand of JAKSZT010010873.1, from coordinate 9,070,744 downwards.
ACATGTAGGAGACGAGGCTCTTCTCTTGGGGAGAAGAGATGTAGGAATCACACTGTGAAGTCAGCTCATAATCAGCATCTCCCCGTCAAGGTGCCCAGGAGTTCTGAGGCAACATTGGTGCCTTTGTGGAAGTGTGTCTGGAGCTGGGATTGTGGGGAGCAGCAATGGTATCTCATAAAATAAGCCAGAGGTAGTTAATTCTAAACAGATTCAGCACCCAGAAATTGGGGAGGTGGTGTAGGGAGCCAAAGCTAGAAATGAGTTCCAAGATGATTGGAAAAGGTGTATGTAAAATACAAGGGGGGGGGTGAAGAAATATTCTCTTCACAAGAAAGGAAGAAGTGTGGAATTCAAACCAGAGTTAGAAAAACACATGCACTTGTGCTTGTGCACACACACGCATGCACACACACACACACACACTCCCCTGCGCCCCCGTAGGGTTGTTGGGTGGGGAGGCAGTTTTCAACAGCATTGGCTATTTCATCTTAGCCTTTGGTTAGGAACTAAAGCGCTGCAAACATCATGCTAACGTTTGGGCCTTTGCTTTTGGCAGCATTCCTCTTTATAATTTTTTTTTTTTTTTTTTTGGCATCATAGAAATGTTTCCATAAATAGTGCATTTAATGGAGTGTGTTACTTTATTACTGTCAGCTACCACAACAGTAGAGAAAAATTCAATAAACACAGAAGCTAAGATCAGAACATTAGAAGAGTCTCAATTCCAGATCCATCATGGACTTGTAACTTTAGGCAACGTAACCTTTCTCTCTATTTTATTCTTACCTTTTAGGGCAGGGGGAAGCCACCCAGTTCAGTGCCTGGTGCAAAGTCAATGTCCACCCAAATATAGGGGATGGTTATTAATTTGGTGGCTGTTTTGTCGGCTTACAAAGCTACACATTCCTTCCTCCAGTGCTAAGATGCAAACATCTAGCTCAGGGGATGAGAAAACTGTTAGATTTGCCCAAGCTTTGGGCATTAGCAGCCTCTGCAAGCAACAAACTCACAATGGAAATGTTGTGGTTCTTTGCCACGGAATAACTGGAAGTCACTTGCTCAACCAGAGCAGTGATCCAGCGTAAGGGAGGAAGTAAAAATTAAAAGGCATAAATATGTGAGCAAATTAGCAAATCAAAGTAATTGAGGAGCAAAATAATTCATTCTCTCTCCTGGCTCAGCATGGATACAAATGCTATATCATTAAATAAGTCCCAATACAGAGGCAACCAGCATAACTGTTGCATCAAATATTTAGCCAGAGCCAAGAGCAATTTTTAAAATTATTTTTTGTATAAGTTTGATTTAGTAACCTTCAATGCAATCCCTAATTTTAGAGATTGGCTTGTATTTTTAATTTGTTTGCTCTGAAGCCCTGGGTCCTTGCTAGTGTGTCAGCTGTCCACTCATTCCTAATGGCAGAGCAACACTGAAAAGCATAATTACATTTCCTAATTATGTGTAATTAGGCAAAACCCAGATGATGTAGTCAACGTACTCTCAGAATAGCCAGGGGTCAAGGACTGTTGGAATTCAGCAACAATTTTATAAATAAGCCGGTGCGTTATTTAACGTTGGGATCCAAGGAGGTGCTGGGTGCCTTGCAGACCAGTATAATGGGTGAAATATATAGCATTCATTTATTTAGCCAAGTAAAACTATAATTGATTCTCCACCTCTTTACCCTCCCCTCTGTTTTAAAACCAGTGTTTAGATTTGCTATTCTTACCCCAAGAGACGCCCTCTAAACTCAGAACCATAAAGTTCTGCTTACTGACAGTCTAAGTGATATTTATTTTTTCAAAGCTTAATCCTTTTGAAACATGGAGAAATAAATACATCCTCTTATCTACCATATGCCTGGGACAGGAAATAAATTCTTATTTTCCTGCGGCGTGGTACCAATGGGCTACAATGAATAATTTGGGCAGTCTCGCTGAAGATAATAGGGAAGCCTTCTCTATTACCAGTGATAATTATGAATCTCATAATAGAAAACATTCCAAGCCCTAACATCAATCAGGGAAGATAAACAATGGGAAATGATAGGTATACAAAAGGGAAAACGGCACCGGCACATGTGGAGGGAAAGACCGCGCATTTCTGACGGGGTTATAAATCATGGAGTCAAATAATTTCTGTGCAATTAATATCCTCAAATTAAAACATAAGAAACATTTTGCAGGCTTTTATGCTGGGCAGCCAGCTGCCTTACAGGATTCACCCGGCACTGCCAAGCCATCCTTCTGGAAGGCTCCTGTGTAGTCCTGGTTGGAGTTGGCTGGAGCACCGGCTAATGATGTCGCCCTGTGAGCTGACCCGATGGCCTTACTCCCACAGCCAGGGCCCATATAGCAATGAGGCCAGAGCTAGTGGTGGCTGACCGTCAGTTTCTCTGGCCTCAATAGACCAACAAAGACCAGCCTGAAGGGGCAGGAAATCTAACTTTCCTTGCCAGCTAGAAGACGGTCTCCAGCCAGGCAGACACCGCCCAGTGAAGCGCTTGGCAAAGCTACACACAAATGGAAAACCTTCATTCCAAAGGGTCGTCCATCCCCTCCTATTTAATAGTCCTGCATTCAAGCACTTTCTTCATATCTTTCTGTCTTTTTAAACATGTACCAACGTACTGCGATGGACAGTCTTTTTTAAAAAAACGGGAACCCATTCATAACAGCAGAAGAGCACTATCTATTAGTCTGCTGTTACCCCTCAAAATGAAATTTAAGACTGTGCAGCTAATTTATTTGCCTCATCAAGTGCAAAGACCAACAAAAGTTTCTAGCCGACCCCGTATCCATCTGCTCATAGAGGTTCACAGACCTTGGCCCCTTCCTATATGAATTCAGATGGAATGTTTCCATCCTAATCTCTACTTAGAAGTGGTCCAGAGATTTGAGTCAGTTGTCAAATATGTCCTAGAAGTCACAAAATATGTTCCATGGGTTTTATTTTATAGGCTTAATGTAATATTTTATAAAATACATATTTTTAAGGAAATATATAATTTTTCCCCCAAAGCAGGGATTTTCCATGCCATATAATTTGCTAAGTGTGGCTTTGCTGCGTCACAGACCAAAATTCAGAGTCCGCCTCCACAAGGCAAAAATAACTCCAAGCTATGATTAAGTAAGTAATGGACAGGGTAACTAATATTCACAGAAGGATGGCCTCCCAGACACTTTTAAATGACAAAATAGTTGAAGGCTGAGATATCTTCTTGTGCTAATTTAACTGAATTGTGGGGAATCAAGAAGTGACATTTTAATTGGCTTATCTGAACATTTAGGGCATGGGGCTGAGAGTCAATATCATCTGTATGCTTTAATGAAGCATCTGCCCCATTTTCCCCATTTAAGGGAAATGGGTTTATGCCTCAATGTGTCACTGGTTTTTCCCATAAAATAAGTCATTTGGAATGGGGTCCTAGACCAGTCTTGACCGATTCTGAAACGACAGTCTGTGCAGGGTGGAGGACAAAGCATGGCCGAGTGGTAAAAGCATGAGTTTTGGAGTCAGACAACACTTGGTTTGAACTCAAATAGCTGCCAGGAGCTGTGTGACTTTAGGAATATTTTTAAAAATTCCATTTTGAAATAAAATTAAGCTTAAAGCAAAGTCACAAAAACAATTAAAAGAAAAAGGCAGAATGTCTCACCCAGCTTCCCAAATACTACCATCTTACATAACCCAGGTACATTTCTCAACACGAAGACATTTATTTGCATTGGTACAATACACTTAACTAAACTCAGACTTTAACCTCCACACATAGTTTGGATTTCACCAATTTTCCCACTTATGCCCTTTTACTGTTCCGGGATCCAATCCTGGGTACCACGTTATGTTTAGTTATCAAATTTCCCCAGTTTCCTCCGATCTGTGACAGTTTCTCAGTCTATTTGTTTTTCACAGTCCTGTTTCTTTTGAAGAGTTCTGGTCAGTTATTTTGTAGAAGGTCCTCAGTTTGAGTTTGTCTGATGTTTTCTCCTGACTCAAAGGAGGTTATATATTTTTGGCGACAATACCAGAATGTGATTTGCTCCTGCTAGTCAGGGGGTACATAATACTGAAATGTCTTATCACATTGGTGATGTTAACCTTGGCCATTTGGCTAGGGAGGCATCTGCTGGGTTTCTCCAGTGTGAAAGTACTATTTTTCCCTTTGTAATTAATAAATATTTGGGAGGAGGTACTTTGAGACTATTTCTCCTCGAATTGTCATCCGCTAATCTCACCATCCATCGGTGGATTTGACCTGTACTGTTCTAATGGTGTTTTTTGATTTCCCTCATGCTGTCTACATTTACTCTTTGGAATTCTCCTGTATGGAAGAGATGCCTCTTCTTATATATTTATTTAATCATTTTTTCATTTATATCCATATAGACTCATCAACACAATAATACAATAACACAATAATATTGTTATCTATTTTCTTGCTCACGTTATTTCAGTTTTGACCATGGGCAGTTCTTTCAGGTTGACTCCTGTGCCCTTTCAACCTGCCCCATCTTTTTATTTTACTTTTTTGTAGCTCTTCTTTACTGTTTGGCACCATAAGATGCACAGGCTCATCCTGTAACTTCCCTGCCTCAGTCCTGGAATTAACAATTAACCACTTCTTCAAGGAGCCCTGGGTCCTTTTATTAGAGAATGGTATTTAGATACCAAGACCTGGGTGCTAGGTGTCCTTATTGCTACTGGGTTATCATTGCTTCTAGGACCTCTCGGTGGACAAAGCTTGGCATGTGTACTGAATCAATCATATGCACATCTCTCTCTCTCTCTCCCATTCTCTTTTTATATATGTGTACCTTTTTTTTTTTTTTTTTTTTAACCGGGAGGTCCCGGGGATCTAACCTCCGTCTCTCCAAATGGTAGACGGACACCGAACTTCTTGAGCCACATCCGTTTCCCTATATGTGTACCTTTTTATATATTTTTATATATTTATGTATCTTTTTATATATTTTACTCTAGCAACACTGGGTTCATTCTTGCCTCTTTTAACTCCAATTGCTTCTCTAAAATAGAAATAATTATTTAACCTCTTGTAACTTTAGTTTCTTCTCTAAAACAGAAATAGTAGCAACTTTTAGGGTTTAGGGAAGATACGGTACATTATAAAAACGGTAGATTTTAAAAAGAAGAAAAGAGTAGAAAACAGTTGTTCCCTCCATGGCATCCACACAAATTCTATATGATATTGCTGGTGTTCCAATTAGGAGGTGGAGTCTATTTCCCCATCGCTTACATTGGGTTCACCATGTGACTTGCAGTTGGCCAGCAGGGCCTTGTTGAACAAGATGCAAGCAGAGGCATGGGAAGCATTTGGCTGTTGGGGCTCCTTCTCCTGCTGTTTGGAACCCTGAGACCACCACATGAAGGAGCCCACTCTAGCCTCCTGGAGGATGAGAGGCCACAAGAAAGAGAACCACCCAGCAGGTAGCCTGCCAAACACCAGACACGTGAGTGATCTGAGTCATCCTGGAGTCACCCAGCCACCAGCTGACCCCAGAAGCATGAACGAGCCCAGCAGAGATCAGCCAGTGCGGCCCATACCAGGGGAAGGGCCCAGCCCATCCACAGGTTCATCAACTAAAAATATGGTCACTGTCTTAAGCCACTGAGTTCTGCTTTGGTTTATTATGCAACCAATGCCAGTAAACACAGAAGAGGTTGAGTTACTGTATGGAAAACAAGTAGCACAGTATCATTTACAAAGTGGGCTCTCAATAAGTGCTGGTTTTAGTTGATGTTCTTATTTTTGAGTTATGCCCCCAAAGGATTCCTGTGTGCCCCCAAATACCTTCCCAGCCAATCTAACTAAATTAACTGTATTTTGCCAACTATGAGAACCACTCATTTGGACTGGCTCAGCTCCTTCAGAAAGAACCATTGTTAAAGGCACTGTGTATTTATCAGCTCACACTAACATAGAGACAGAGCTCAGTAGCTATAGGACCTTAGATGGAGTGAATGCTGTGAACACTGGGGAGTAGAAAGTCCTTTATCTGGTGTTACCTAAGGGTATGGGGAGCCTGGCCTGGAATAGAGAGGGAAGAGGGTGCAAGTAGGAAAGCATAAGAGCATCTAAGCAGGCCAAATTTAGCCTAATTAACAGATTTGTCTAGGGCTGACCCCAAAGCAGAAAGTGAAGCCTAGACCAGTCTGCTCTCTTCTACCAATAAGATAGTGATGAGATTGAACCACAAGTTCTCAATCTCCTAGAAAAGATTCTTAAATAGGTGGGAGTTAGACAGCAAGACCACGATGTTCCTTAGCTCCTCGAAGAGTCTAATTCCTTAATGACCTGATGCATCTATTTAGCACAGGTTTAATTCTTGCGAACAATTCAGTCTGCATCTATTCTGCTAGTTGTGATCATATTCCCATTTAGTGGCAAAGGCGCTAAGCACCATTTGCTGAAATGACTCACAGAGGCACAGGTGCCGTGCACAGCAGTAAGACAGAGGACCACCGTGCTGCAATGGGCCTGGGCACCACGGTTAAAGGGTAGCACTCTTGGTAGAGCTGCCCAGAGTCTGCTTGGCATCCCATGGAGGACATAACTGCACAGCAGCTCACAGCTAACGGTGTGGCTCAATGTTGGAGGCCAGTGCAAACCTCTTTTACCATTGGGACAATCATCCATGAGCAGTTTGTCACAGAGTCACCCCCTCCTAAGAACTGTGAAATCAAATGAAGTCATCATAAACCAACAGCCAAATTTTGAGATGGGCCTTTCTTGGCAAACTTCGGTTTTGCTTCTATATTTGATAACCAAACTCAGTAAGTTCATTTCTCTCCCCAGACCAGAATTCTAATCTTGATGCAGTGAGCAAACGGAGGAGGTTTGCATTGTTTCTACCAGCTTCAAGAGACCCTATGGAAAATAGAATGGGAATTTGACTTTCATTCTATGGAAGTTTTCACTACTAGTTTCTACTAGTTTCTGTGTGTTTGTGTGTAAATACCAAATAAAATAATACCAAAAAAGAAAGAAAGAAAGGAAGAAATTAACAATAGTTAGCCAATGTACCATCACTTAAGACAATGGCATTATCAATATATTTTAGTAACAGTTTTAGTTTCTTGGGGATGCTCAAGAAAATACCATGAAATGGGCTGTACTGAATAATGGCTGTTTATTTGCTCATGGCTATGAGGCTAAAACAAAGTCCAAATCAAGGCATCGTGAAGGCAGTGCTTTCTTCCTGAAGACAGTAGCATTCTGGGGCTGGCTGCTGGCTTAGCCTGTCACCTGACAAGGCACACGGTGGCATCTCCTGCTCTCTCCTTTCTCCTCCAGGTTCCACTGATGTTCAGCTTTTTGGTTCCCATGGCTTTCTCTCTCTCTGTCTGAATTTTAAAGGACCCCAGTAATAGGATTAAAACGCATCCTAACTGAGGTGGGCTACACTTTAACTGAACTAGCCTCATCAAAAGGTTCACACTAACAGGAATGGATTAGGTTTAAGAGCATGGTTTTCTAGGGTACACGCATCTTCAAACCACCACAGTCTCTTTCCAATTTTTTTCTCCTGTGAGTAAGTGTATTTTTTATTCCATAGTATTAGTCATACTACGTTATATTCCATGCTCTATCCTGAGTTTTTCACTTACTATTATAGTGCAAGTATTTTTCCATATTATAACATTCTTTATTCTCCATATTGGCTAGATAAAGTGATATCTAGTGATATTTCTTATAGATTATCCATTCTTCAGTTATTGGGCATGTATATTGTTTAGTTCTTTACTACTAAAAACAATGTTGGAGTGATACTCTTATATATAAAGCTGTTTATTCCCCTCTTCCCACGTATTTAGAATTCCCTAGAGTCCCATCTTTTCCTCCTCTTAATCAATGGCAATACCATCCACATTCTCTATCGCTGGTGTCTTCTGTAATGATAAGCCTCACCAAGGAGTTACCTATGCCTCTTGTGTCAGTTATTGCCTGTGAACCAAAAGTGTATGGACCCAGGGCCCAGTTGGACAAAGAGTTCAATTTAGCGGAATGAAAGAGGTATCGCTATCCCAGGTCATTGAGCCCTGCTGTCCTCGAACACTATAAATTGGTAACATGTATTTGTGGTACTGTGCTGATTAGGATTCCAGAGCCATATTGGCTCAACACAGAAGACTGTTGTGATCAATTATTGAAAATAATCATGGATGAGGAATCAGGGGTTGGCAGCTATATACATGTCCTTCCTCTCTTAGTGTCCTGAGTTTACGAGGTGTAAAATTCCCTTTCATAATTATGAGAGGCAAATGTTTATTTATTTAATGTATATATAGAATGTCTTTTACCTTTTGAAAGAAGAGGACAGGTGTGGTCAGTGACAACCAGGTATCCGACTTTCCAGAAGCTCGCCAGGTGGCATTTACCTTAGTGAGGTCACTAGTGTTTTGGGTCTTGCCCTCAATCTTGCTGGTTCAGAAATTAAATCTTGTCAGCCCACCAAGAGCAGATCTTTCTACCAGGAGGAAACTCACAATAGTCAAACTCACAGAGACTGAATTATAAACCAAGTGCTGATGTGATAATTAATTTGACTAGAAAAAAAAAACAGTGTTTCCTAATAGGCAGAATGTAGGGACGGAGTCAAGTAAAATTATTGGTGGGCAAGTAGTTGAAGCAAAGGTCATATGGGTGGATGACCAAAAGACTCAGTTGCCTCAGAAGGTAATGACCCTGATACAGTCACAGTAAGGATGTATCATACACTTGTGTTTGTTTATTGCCTTTCTTTCCTACCAGAATGCGGGCTGGGGAGCTTGTCTATTTTGTTCACTATTTTGTCCACCAACCTAGGACAGTGCCAGGCACAAAGAGGTGCTCAAAAAATATTTGCTGAACTAATGACTTTCAAAATATAAGGTGACAACACAAAGTGATTCATTTTCCAAATGAGGTGACTCCCCCCAGTTTTGTGTTCAATTTAAACTTATACACTTTAAAGGAATTAGGTGAAATGTTCAGAAGTTTTCTTATAATATTTACCTTATAAATGTATTTCTCACAAACGACATATTAATTTTAAAACTTTTTTTTTCTAATCCTCATATTTTATGATATATTTTTATTCAAATTTTTCACATTCTTATTCAGCATTATCCCTGGAGCCCCTTTAGGATAGAGTTTTCCAAAACCGTCTTCATGTCTTTCTCAGTTGTTTGAAATACAGTACTTTTTGAATCCTTCTATCCCATAAGCAAGGGTAATTCAGACCAGGGTCCCCTTTTGTTTCTCCAAGATGACACTGCATTTTCCCATCTCACCCACTTTGAGTTCATTTCATTGTGGAAATGTCAGAGGACAGCTTTCTGCATGTTGGGCCTGGGCTGTTTAGACAAAGGGAAAAGCCATCCAGAGGTCACCAGCCTCCACGCTGTCCAGTGAGCCTTGCGTCCTGGTGTTCGTGAGCTTGCATAGACCCCGCCTACTCTGAACAGGACTGACCCCGGAGGAGATGACAGAGCATGCCTCCTGAGGCCAGGTGATAAGGGACATGGGACTCTGCCCTGCTCTGTCTCGATGGCTCACTCTAGGGGAAGCTGGATGCTACACTGTGAGAACACTCAAGCAGCCTTACAGAGAGGTCCATGGGGCACAGAGCTTGCAACATCTTGCCTTATGAGGGACCCAGGGCCGGAAACGTTTAGCTGAGCCACTCTCGAATTCTTAAACCACAAAAACTGTGTGCACTGATAAATATTTATTGTCATATTAAGCTGCTAAATTTGGGAGTAATTTGTTATGCAGCAAAAGATGACTAATACAGAGCCCAGCTGCACTGCCTACAGGATAAATAATCCAAGAGCTTAACAGTAATGAAAATAGGCAAAAATGCAGAAATCCCTGGATTTTTCACCTGTTTCATGAGTTAAAATAATACAGATTTATGAATAGAAGCTTTCACAAGTTAGAATAAATTCTCCCTCCCCTTTTTTTCCCTGCATCTATCACTTTCTCAAAAAGTTGTTTGGTGGCAGGCTCCTTTTTCCTCATGCTGTTACACAAAGCGAGTGAGACATCTAGGAGCTCAGTCAGACCCATCACGGTTTCTGTCTTGGCTCTACTAAGTATTACTTGCCCAAGGTCACACCAATAATCAATGCAGTTGTATCTTGGTTTACTCATCTGTAAAATGGGAATACATCATACAATAAGTTTGGGGATTTAATATTTGTAAGATATTCAATTCAGTGCCACACATTGACATGGCAAACACATATTGAATAGTAGGCATTATTTTCATTATTCGAATGATCGTTAATTATTTAGTTGTTGACAATCAAAATCCAGAAATCCAATTTCAGCAAACTTTCCATAACCCAATTTGGTAAACTCCTCCACTGGTCTCTGTTCTTTATGAAACCACTTGACTGTGAGGCAGAATCTTTGCATGTTCTTCTTATCAAGGATTGTCTAAAAACCTGCAACACTTCACCCTTCCCAGCGTAGATAGAAGGGGAAGGAAAAATACCTCCAAAGTCATTCAGCATGCACTCTGCAGCACGGTGTGTAGTTGACTTCCTGTGATGAAGCTCAGCTTGTAAGCGCGTATGCATATCCCAGGGAGGTTTTCACCAGACCGAGAGATGCCACAAGCAGTCCTTGGTGTAATAATTCAATAGCAAACCCCTCAGCAATAAGTCTTCAAGTAAAATGGACACTGACTGTCTATCTATCATATGAAGATTCAGACACTGATGTAATTTAAAATGCTTTCAATATTATGGAGACAAACATATGACTTTTTATTTCTGAAGGAATTTCCAGAATGTTAGATTAAAAAATGAGCAGAGGAAATGAAAAATAAAATTGTCTGTTGTGCCAGCACCTAAAGATAACCACTATTATCATTTCGCTTTTATTTCCATCTAGCTTTTTCTCAGCATATACATGATTGTTTGAACACAGGAATGCTTTTTCTGGACACTTATGTCATTTTCTGTTCTGATTTTTTTCCTCAATTAAAATTATAATGAACATTGTTCTTTGTACTCTAGTTTTCAAATTGCTTTGATGAGCTTGTATTATATCATAATAAAAATTAATTTTATTTTAGAGAAAATGAAAAGATGTTACCACGCAGGTAATTTTACTTATCAGTTGCATGCAGTCACTCAGAAAGGGCCCTTTTGTTTGTCAAAATAAAACCTGTTAGTCTTTTCACACCAAATGTTTGAAATTATCATGAAGTAGGTTCTAATTTGTCAATGAATTGGAGAGATAAAGAGGACTCTCATTTAGATAACAGCAATAGCTTTCTAAAATATTTATTTAGTTAATATTTTACTTCCTGTCTGTGCACCTCTAAAACTATAACACCCCATAGAAAAGTAATAAAAATGACTGCTGGGGAGCAGATGTAGCTCAAGCGGTTGAGGGCCTCCTTCCCGTATAGGAGGTCTCAGGGTCAATCCCCAGTACCTCCTAAAAAAACAAACAAAAGAAAGGAATAAAACCAACTCTCATTGGGGAGCAGATGTAGCTCAGTGGTTGAGCACCGGCTTCCCATGTATGAGGTCCTGGGTTCAATCCCCAGTACCTCCTAAAGAAAAAAAAAAGGGCATTGGATTAAGATTAATGCCTAATGTATTCTGCATTTGCTAATATTTGAAAAGAATTTTTTAACCAAACTTTAAATGTGGGTTATGGGTTTTTGTTTTCTTAGTAAACTAATAACTTGGCTTCTCAAATTTAGACTCTGTTATTTCCTTTCAAAAACTTATTTGAATATGTTTTCAATAAGCCAAGAACACGACTGACAATCTACCTAGGAAGAGTAGGCAGTTGGGGGAGATGTCACCCCCACACCCCAGCATTGCCTTTGTTCTTTTCAAGTATGTTTAAATCTATTTCTGTTAATTTACAATTTGAAAGGTGGGTGAGGAGCAGAGTTTGAAAAATAGATTACTGTCTTCATTAATACAGGTTTGACCTACAAAGTCTTCACGTACTTAATGATTAAAAACCAAAGTACTAAATAATAAATTATAAGAATTTATAGGAGTCATCATCTTGAAATTAGCTTACAGAATGTTCTTATCATAATAAATCTGAGTGGCTGTCTCATTTAGTGTTAGCTGACTAAAATTATATGTTGCGGACAGGAAAAAAAAAACACTTTTGTTTGAAGACAAATGCGTTGAGTTTAATCACAGGTGATCCGAAAGGCACCCGTCTTTTGCTGTGTTCAACTTGGCAGAAACTCTGGAGAAACTGGTTGAATGAAGATCGATCGATTCCAGTTTGTCAATCTGGCAGATAATAAAGTTTTGCCTAGCACCTCAGCGATGTTTGTGTTAACATTTCCTGCGTGGAGCGGTGGCCAGTCAGATCCCAGAAACTGAACTTGCCAAACAGGGAACGCAACTTAAGCTCCCTCAATTTCATGCCCATATATATGGGCTTAATCATTTCTAGGGTTCAGGGTGGTTTTTGTTTGTGGGTGGGGGAAACGGGCAGCATTCCCCCCTCCATCTGTGCTCCTTCCTCACACTGTATATCAGAAGGCTGTTCCTAGTCAATCAACGAATATTTTCTGGGCCTCCCACCTGGGTCAGTCAAGCCTGCACTAAGCTTTGGGGATATAGGAAAAATTAGGGCTCTGTCCTTACCTCAAAGTATCTCAAAGTTGAAGATAGACTTGGGAATGAATGAATTAAAATGAGCTTTGTTCAGAAAATAATAGATGCTTATACAAGGTACACAGGAGGGAATGGCTAAGGTTATCTCCAGTGAGGTTAATGGGGTAAGTGGGGAAGATTCCCTCTAGGAGGGCAAGACTAATAGGAGTTTTTCCAGGAGAGTTGGAGCCCAGGGAAGCTGCTCTGGCAAAGGGATCATCAGCACAGGCAGTTTTCAGGGTTGAAGCCGGGCATTCTGTCTGGGCCCCTAAAATAAAATTATTCGTGCTTAAGGGGACCACCTTGTGAGGGCCTTGTAAAGCCCTTAAACTTAATTTCTAGGAGAAGAGGAGGCAATGGAATTGAAGCAGGATCATATCATATTAAATTAGAAACAGCTAAATATCCCTCAGTTACCATAGGAAGCTGCATGTAATTCAGGGTTTCGTGTCGTCCCCCCCCCCCCCCCGCCAAATTTAGTGCCTTATGAGACAGCATAGAGGGAAAATACTTATGTGTGTGTGGACCCATTCATACATGCACACACACACCACATACATCCTTACATATTTCACCCCAAATATGCAAGAGACCGCAAATCAAGAATAAAAATGCAGGCGCCCAATTAAAAAATGGGCAAAGATAATGAGCAGGAAATTCACTGAAGAAAATGAAGAAAAGAGGAAAAAAGCCTCAACCTTGTATTTTCTGTTGTTATGCAGGTATGTGTGTGTGTGTGTGTTTTATTAAGGAAGTTGTGGGTTTACAGAGAAACCATGCATAAAATACAGGGCTCCCATGTGCCACCCTGCTGCTAACACTTTGCAGGGGTGTGGTCCCTTGTCACAGTCGGTGATCGCACGTTCTGTGAGCATGCTAGTGGCTGTTTAACCTGGGGTTCTCTGTGCTGTGCAGTTTCATGGATTTTTTGTTTTTTAATTTTTATTTTTACCGTTAATATTCCAGTAACACCAACCGCATTCAAATATGCCCTGCAGTGCTGCTCATAGCTGCCGGCGCCACCATCCATTACCAGAACTCTACCTTCTTCCCAAATGAGTTTCAACCTTGTGTTCAGTTCATTAGAAGGGACATTAAACAGCAAGGTAGCGTTTTGTAAGATGACATTGGCAAAAGTTAAGAGGAGGGGTAGCTTCCCTGTTGGTGCGGGGGGGTGGAGCATAAAAGGGCACACACAAGAAAAGACGTCCCGAATCTGGTCGGTGATGGCGCCTTTACGCGTGACGAAATTCACAGCCCCATTCCTCATCCACTGCTTAAGCAATTTTCTGATAAACTTTAATGGGATTAAGACTTGTTCTGGGAAATCAGTTACCCATCTACCCAGTTGACTGTCAGTCAAGGGTCTAGCAACCTTAAACCAAATGTTCTTTTCTTTTTTGTATCTAGCCTAACACGGACTATCTTATCATTTCGTTTCCCTATAAAATGTCTCCACCAAGAGTGAACCTTTGAATTGGCCTGCTAGAGGCCTTTTCCCTTGTAGCAAAATTGTAATAAAACTTTGACTCATGCTCATAACTAGATTTTCTTTAAAAAGTTTTCCTACGCTGAATACAGAACACACACTATTATAGGAGTGCAAATTGTTTCCGTCATTTTGGAGAGTAATTTGGCAGTTTCTACTCAAATTAAACAGACCTTTTGATGAACCAATTCCATTCTTAAACAGAAGATACAGAACTACTTGAATAAATGTGCAAGGTCACACAATTAGAAGAATGAAGGATTTTTTTGTAGCATTATTTTATATACTTACATACATATCTGCCAATTGATTGATTTATACTACTTCATTCTAAATTCCTGTCAATGGGGTAATGTTTAATTGAGTTATAGTCAAAGCTTTGAATACTACGTAGCAAAAATTTAAAAATAAAATAAAGAGAACGACTTATATCTACTTGTGATTGGAGGTGGTCCATCGTATGATGGTAAGTGAGAAAAAGCAAATTGCAGAACAATACACAAATTATTATACCATATTTTGGTTTTTAAAAAGAGAACGACAGCACTATATAAAATATCTGGATGTTCTTGTGTTTGCACGAAACTCTAAGTGAGCTGGCCTTGAGAAGATACACGTTAGCAGGGATAACACTTGGAAAGGAGACAGGAGGAGTATGTGGGGACAGAGACTGTTGAGGAGAGAACTTTTTTTTCTTTATATCCCTTTGACATGTTTGAATTTTTTCTATCAACACGTACTATTTTTGAAATTTAAAAAAATACAATTTGTATCATTTCTGCAACTGTCCTTTAAGTCTGAAGTTCAAAATAAAAAGAAATGAAGGAGAAAAAAATACAAGAAGGAAAAAAGGGCAAGAGCTCTAAATGTCAACAGACCTAACTGATGGAGTGGCCCCTGGAAGGCATGGCCTGCATACCTGAGACCCAAAGCCCTGCCCAGCCTCACAGAGAGCAGGATGAACTGGCATGAAATCCGTTCCACAGTCATTTGTTCCCCAAACAAAAAGCTCTGACTGAAAGGCAGGGAAAGGGAAGTGGAAAGGGCAGGAAGGAATTTGCTTTTTCACCCCCTGCTGATTTCTACTCCAGTCCCCTCCCCGCCTGCAATTTCTAATTAATTAGAAGAGCGATGCCTTCCAGAAAAGAACAGGCATACCTTGGGGAATCTCACCAGGAAGAAATGAGTCTTGTGGTGAAAAAGGAAAAGCTTTTTTTAGTATTAAAAATTAATTAAAAATGGAATGTGTTAAAGCTTGATTTTTATCATTAGCGCCCATTCCAAAGGGCCAGTGGCTGTTGGTTCAACTTCAAGCTCTTTCTGTCATTGCAGTTTTGATTTTAGGGTGAACACCTTAGCGCTCAACATTTTATGTGTCAGTCCCTAAGACTCGGGGCCTGCTGCAAATCTGTTGAATGAGGGATAAAGAATGGTTAGGTGGGTCTTAAGAGTGTGTCCTTTGCCTCCTGTGTCAGAGGATGTTAACACTGGCAAACAGAAGTGACCACTGCAGCAGTCACTGATGCTCATTTTCAGGGAAAGACATCGATAGTCATTTTCAAAGGAAGAAAAGCCAGCATGGCGGCAATTTAATGTGGCATAATATTGAAATGTTCTTTTTTGCTTTTTATTTAATTTATTTTAAAGATTTATTTATTCTCCCCCCCACCCCTTGATGTTTTTGCACTCACTGTCTGCTCTCTGTGTGTTCTTCTGTGTTTGCTTGTCTTCTCTTTCAAGTGGTACCAGGAACCAATCCTGGGACCTTCCAGAGTGGCAGAGAGGTGCACAATCTCTTGCGCCACCTCAGCTCCCGGGTCTGCTGTGTCTCTTATTGTCTCTCCTCCGTGTCTCTTTTTGTTGCGTCACCTTGCCGTGCCAGCTCTCCGTGCGGGCCAGCACTCCACATGGGCCAGCTCTCTGCCTGGGCCAGTTCGCTGCATGGGCGAGCTTGCCTTTCACCAGGAGGCCCCGGGAATCGAACCCTGGACCTCCTTTATGATAGACGGGAACCCAATCTCTTGAGCCACACCCGTTTCCCTTTTTTGCTTTTTAAAGGCAGTGGCTCAATCAGTAGGGCTCCCGTTTACCATATGGGAGGCCCCGGGTTCAGTTCCCGGGGCCTCCTGGTGAAGGCGGGCCCGCCCGCATGGCGTGGTTGGCTGACCCAGCGAGCACAAGCAGCAAGGGGGAGATAAATGAATAAATAAATAAAATCTTTAAAAAAAATAAAAATAAAAAATAAAGGCAATATTTGCACCACCTGTTTTCACTTGTAATCATGTGGTATCAGAGCAAACATGCTTTTCTCTTGTTTGACTGAGAAATCATACTGAACTTAATGAATTGGATGATATATCCTGACAGCTATAGCAGATAACTCTTATGCCTTAGATAGATATCATTTTCACAAGAAAACTTTTCAGTTAATACTCAAAAGAGAAATTATGACTTTCCAGCCATATAGTAGCGTTATAACAAATACGTATATGAACGTTTATATATATAAACCTTTGGCTGAGGGTGTGTGGGATCTGAAGAAGTCTCATCCTCATCCTACCCCCAGATCCTATACGCTAAAATGTAAGCCTCGCTAGTTCAGAGTCAAATATTTATTTATACTATGCTGTGTATTTGCACTATACTACTTATACTGTGTCCATTCCAGACACATAGTACTCAGTAAACATTTGTGAATCAATGAATGCATGAATGAATGAAAGGTGGTCTCCTTTTTTTTTTTTTTATTTCAGGTACCGGGGCTGGGGATTGAACCCAGGACCCGGCGTTCAACTGCTGAGCCACGTCAGTTCCCCTGAGATTTTTCCATTTTTGTTTTGCTTGTTGTTTATTTTTAGGAGCCACCGGGAACCAAACCCGGGACTTCCCATGTGGGAAGCCAGCGCTTAGCCGCTTGAGCCACGTCGGCTCCCCAGTGGTCTACTTTTGTGAAGGAAATCGAGGAATTCTTATACTTCATACCCTTCAGATATAACCCATGTTCTGGGCACCTCCCACCCACCTCCCATGCCTGATAGGAGACCTGATGCACAGTAGTCACTCACTGGATGTTATCATGAATTGGTTCATAAGACACCCTTTCAGTAATTTACCCAAACTGTCCACCATTCAAAATAATAATAATAATAAGGAATGCCATCCAAAAATTATAATAAGGACTCATATTCCAGGCATTGTTCTAAAAGGCAAAGATAAAGAAGAAAAGAAAAAAAAAAAAGGACAAAGTCCTAACCTCATAGAATTTACATTTTCAGGAGGGGAGACAGGCAATAAACAACAAATAAACATTTAATATAATTTCAGGTTATGATCTGTACTAAAAAGAAATGTTCTCCCTGTCAATGCTGCCAAATATGGATTCTTTAGTTCTCACGGCTCTCCCAACCTGTCAAATGTGTGGGCAGTCCTGAGAAATGCTTGGAAACCAGCTAAAATCAGGGAGTTAGAGTGACTCAGCCTA